>LSSN01002668.1:0-33893 GCA_001970855.1 Smittium culicis | reverse complement strand
AGGGCTAAGGGCTAAGGGCTAAGGGCTAAGGGCTAAGGGCTAAGGTTGTGATACTGAGGCTATGAGCTAGAATAAGTGAAGAGCAATACTGAGGCTGAAAAAGTGTCTAAATAATGGCTACGAATGAGCAAGAATGCTGCAATTCATGCGGGGATTGGCCCAGACGTTTCAGGCGGAGTGGTAGCGAGTGACTGTGCTTAGCATCAATGACCCAGGTTTAATCGCTCACTCATTATATAACCAAAACCAAAACCAAAAACGAAACCAACACTAAAAGAATAAACACTAACCTAACAAATCTCACCTTTACCTCAATAACGCTTTTCTGTGAGCTCTTTAATTGTCTCTTCACAATACTTTTATACACATTTAATTTTATTCTCTCTCTCTCCCATCTCTTACTTCTTTCTCTCAATTAGCCTGTTTCTATTAATCTATACCCGTCTTTTTTAATAATCCCTCCATTTCATGTTTTATATCTTTGCACTTCTGCCTCTTACTTTCACTACACTCCCATACCCCCTCCCCACTTCTACTCAAAAACCCGCCTGATTTTCTACTAATATCACACTCCACTTCCCCTCCTCAGAATACACTCATACTGATTTTCATATTATTTATACATATCACTACTCCCCTTTTCTTTCACCTCCATATCTAACCTTAAAGTTCTCCCCTTTTATCAACTCTACCATATCACTTCAAAATCCCCCCCCTATCTCCAATATGAATAGAGGCCTCTTAAACGTTTTACTTTTGCCTGAAACTGATATTTTCATGCGCTTCCCCGAATTGGAACAAAAAGTTGACTACTTTCTTTTCGATTGGGACGACGAAATATTGATGAAAACTTACACTCGAGTCATAACAAAAATTCAACAAAAAATGCACATCAACGACCCCTACTTCCACAACGACTTCTCAAATAAAAAAAAATTCAAATCTAAAAAAAAAGCCATCCGTGCAAAAAGACTACTAAACGAAGAACTTGACACCTTAGTTCGAAGTAAAAACGTCCTCTGGCGCAGCTACATCTCAAACAAACACCCAAACTCCCATAAGTACCCCCCTGAAAAAATTAACTGGAATAAAGACGTCGACTGCATCTTCTTATATGGCCCCATTTATAAATCTGAAATCAGCTTACCTTGGTCCTCTCGCTCCCCTAACCCCTCTGATGGTCACAACCTCAAATCTGCTCTAAAAAAAACTCCCCCTTTAAGCCTTTACGGAATTCTAACCCCCCCTTCCGCTAATAATAACGATTCCCCCACATCTAAAACCTCATCCCCCACCTCTGAAGTTTCCCCAAGTTCAACCACCTCTATCTCTAGCTTCAGAAACGCCCCCTTTTTAAACCACGACTCACTAAAAACTCCACCAAGCTACAATTATGATCCTTCTAAAATCTCTACTGAACTTGACTTTAACATTATACCTAACGATTCTTCTACTATCAACCCAGAACTCAATTACAAAAAACCTAAGCTCAGATTTAATAAAGAAGTTGAACAATGTATGGTCGTTTTTCGCCAAGAGGAAGAACTACTCCCCACCGACTTTGAAGACACCGCCGATGAAGATGATTCCTCATTTTCATCCAAATCTTCTCTCTGTCTCAGCTCTGATCCCATTAAGCTAGGAATAAACATCACCGACGACCACACATTTCCCAACAGCACCTTTGATAACTATAAAAAAATTAAATCATCCCCTAGAAAATCCCTCCATCTAAAAATTCAATCTAATATCGATGATTATTTCTCTGACTCCTCAAAAGAAAGTACCCACACCCTCAAAAATAATGATATCCCTATCTCCAATACCGCAAAAAAATCTAATAATTCCGTCTGCCCCACTAACACCCCTCAAAGCCCGAAAAATGGATCCTCTTCTCAAAAGAATTCCACTACAAAATCCAGAAAAAGAAGAAATAGATCTACCTTTGTAATTAAACTAGCCCCCACCTCTCTCAAAAATTGCAGCGGCTCCAACGCTACCCAAGACTCAGCCGATTCTATTTCTGGTTTTAGCATAAGAAAAAATTTGCTCTCAAGAAATAGAAATTCTACTAAAAATCGAAACTTGTTCCTAGACGACGACTTTGGCTTAGAAATCAAAAATAAACTAGAAAGTCCTAAATCTGATAGCTGGCTATGGAATACTCTTGGCCTATCTTCATCCCCATCTTCTTCTCATATCAATAGACCTAGCAATATTGATACCTCTGACCTTAAAAACAGCGAACGCACTGGCCTGTCTTCAGCAATCCTTAGCTCATCTCCTACCCAAATTATTAGCAATCTGTCCGAATCCGTTACTAATGTTATTTCCTCAAACTGGGATAACCTATTTGCCTCTAAATACAATAAAAACTCAAATTCTATCTCTTCTAGCTCTGATTCTGCGCACATCGAATCTGAGCCTCTCAACAGCAGTCTACCAACACTGGAATTCTCAAACCTTTCCGCTAATGAACTCGACAATTTAACCAACCCCAAAGAAACTTCTTTTGACTTTTTATCCTCAAATAGAGCCTCTTCCTCTGATACCCCATTCATACTTGATACCAATCCTGAATCTAACCTGAATCTAAATATCGATTCGGATTTTGACTTTATCATCCCCCAAAAATCATATGCTAGCTTTAACTCTAACCAATCTGTTGATGTGCTAGACTCTTCAAACTACACTTATTCAAAGTCTGAATTTTCACCAAACACCGCTACCTCTTCCTTTAACGGTTCCGCTAAGCCCCCTGCATCTATGTTGTGGCCCGCAATCAAAGAGTCTGGCGAAAACTTATTTGATAATGCTGAAGACAGAATTGCTACTACTGTAGACGCTGTCAAGTGGCTATCCTCTTTCTTTTCAAACTACTCGCCATTTTAAATATTACATCAACCACATCAACCACATCTTTTTATTTTTTTCATACTATAAACATCCATTGCTGTATCATCTGATTCCACTCTTATTTTAACCTTTATGATTTGATTTGCATTAATTACCCGAATTTTTTTCCCTCCAATTTAAAAATATGTACACTTACAACCTTAAAAAATAAAAATAAATAAACTCCTTTATTGACTAAAAATAAATCGTCCTTCTTTTTTATTTTTTGAAATGTTTTTAAAGTTATTAACCCAAAAAAAAAAACAAAAAACAAATAAACTAAATTACGAGTCAATCCATTGAATTTCACTTGTTAACATAACTTTAGCAGGAACTCTGCCAGGAGACGGCGACATGACTACAAGATGATTTTTGGCCGTTTCAACCAGCGTCCTATTAAAAGCAATAAAAAAAAAAAAAAAACGCGATTTATAGGAAAATATCAAAGGGACCTTTTGTAAATGACATCTCCCTACCCACTCCTATGTGAATTTTAATTATTTTCACAAGAAAAAAAACAAACTTAAAATCCACTTTTTTGAGAGGCAGGGAAATGGGTGAAGGGGGGGGGGAGGGGTTGACCATGTACACAAAAAGAACTGAAATGAGATGAGATGATATGATATGAAATGAAAAATGGAAAACTTACACGTTGATGTATCCTAGAACCGGCGAGTTGAGTGCAGCAATTTCGTCGATTTTGGCTGATGGGTCAGCGGCTGCGGCTGAGCCGTCGTCCTGCTGAGGTGCCAATCCAGCCTGCGAATCGACTTGCAGCACCGCAAGCAGATTGTGCGATACTTTCTCGTCAACTTCCAACTTGACGAACTGGATTTCGCTCTCCTTGCGTGCTTGGCCTAGCGGCAACGTCGATGACGGCGCCAATGACTCTATTTTATACAAAAAACCATATCCCACAAATTATAATAAAGTACGTGGTGAGAGAACTTTGTTAAACGGCGGAATTAAAGGAGTATAGTATTTTTTTTTTAAATACCTTGGCATGCTTTGTATATACTTATGTCCTGCATCCGTATTGTTGTTGAAAATGGCTGCAAACCTTCGGATTTTGTCCCGTAGAAATATTTTTTTATTTGTGAATTTTGCATTTCGATCAGATACTTGGCGTCCCTGCTAACAACCTAAGTTTTTGGAAAAGTATATGTACATAAGTGACTATTCCAAAATAAAAAAGGGGGGGGGGAAGGAAAAAACTTACGCCTCCTGATTTCGGAACCTTAGCAACTAAAACAGACGAATTTTGGTCATAATGCCTATTGAAATCGCTGAAAAGTCGCTCGTTATCAACGACCAGGACGAAATTTACTAAGTACATGTATATATAGAGTATCATTTATTTATTTTATCCAAGTGAAACAAATAATTGTAAATAAAAAATTTCTTACCTTTAAAATCAGATATTATTTCATGCAAAAGAGGATAATTTCGAGATTCGATCAGGTCAGGTGTATCGATTATAAAACCAGATTTCAAATCTATTTCAAAAATCAGCCATGAAATAAAAAAATTTTATGTATACACAACTAAGATTAAAAATTAAAAATATCTATGGTATGAAAATGAAAATAAACGTTACATTTTTTGTTCAGTGCTAGCTGCTTTTCAACTCCAAGAGCTAAATTCTTGACGATTTTTTTAAAGAGAATAGGCTGGTCGTTGGGTGATAAATACCCATAGTGATAAACTAATGGATAGTCGATGATTCCATCGGAACCTAGTAGAGAATAGCTGAAGAATCCGTCTTCTGGGCTCAAAGCTTTTGAAAAACTGGTTGCGCTCACAGTACCAGGGACCGTGGTCATCCCCTATTCAAGGTACACACGAGATAAATTATTATAATTTTTTTGGTAGCGCGCAAAAATAATGTAAATTATACGTAAAATGTCCAGTGGTATAAACAAAAAAATAAAATTTAGAAGGGCATCATTACCTCAGAGGGATCTAGATTAATTATTATTGGGGTTTCGCGTTGTCGAATAGCATAGTTTGCGAGTGATCTAACGATTGAGGTTTTTCCAGAATCTTTAGGGCCTAAAATCAAAATTCGGGGACCATTAATTAAAGGCGAAGATTCATTATTTTGAGTTTCTGTTATTGCAAATTGATTGCGGTATTGCTGAAGTGATAAATGTACATTCATATATATCGGAACAGGAGTTTCGGAAGCTGTGTAGACTGAACTAAAAATTCCACTATAGTAATTAAGAAAGTATGGATGTTAGATTAAAGAGTTTTGGTATGCAGCTTTAAAATTAGCGTGAGTAATCAATTTAAATCTATAAATAGATATTATAAAAGTAAGAGAGAGATGGAACTTATTTCAATTTCACAGCCTTCCCATGTGTATACAGCAAATTTTGCTCCAGTAAACTCGTAGATTGCATTGCTTCCTAATTCAGCGCCGAATATTTCTGCAAATCCCTTCCTTAGCTATAAATATTTTTTGGATATAATTTTTAGCAAATAAAATCAAAGTGAAAAACTTGGTTGGCTTATCGAAAAGTAGAAATGAATTAGCTTATAAGCGAGACATATTGGAGGTTATATAAAAAATACTTTGATTTTGCAGGTATTTTGAAAATCGACTTCGATGCGCAGCTCTTCATTCGGTTTTAAAGTTACTATTGTTTTATCCATTTTGATATTTTATAAAATAGCGTTGAACCAGATTGAGATTAGAACATAATTTTGATTGAAAATTTAAATCTTATATACTCAATCAACAAATTTACGCTTTGTTTTTGTATTTTTATTTTCGCTGATTGGATAGACAAGTGATTGATTAATACTATTGGCTTTATACCCGAACATCGAGAATATTTCTTTGATTGGCCTACTCTTTTTTATTTATTTTAGTGCAATTTAGAGAATTTAGAATACAATAATGTTTAAGAATAACTCTAATTTTTTAGAATTTATAGTAAATGAGGTTTTTAAAAGGTAACCTAATAATTTAAAATTAATTAGCTCTAATCCACCCCAGTATTTGATATAATTATAACTAAGATTACTTAAAAAACCTAAATAAAAGACCTCTAAACTTCACCCTTAGAATTACTGAAAAAAACTCCACTTTTGTATTTGGGGTTTAACCCTTTCCCGGGCGGTAGACTGTTTTTGATCTACCAAATAAATCCAATTATGCTCCATTAAATCACTTTAATTCCGTGTCTTACTCATTTATTAGTATTTTTTAAAACTTTAGCAAATAATATATATTCTTAAAAATCATAAGCAAATCATAAAATTAATTTTTTAAAAGACTGTTGCACGGGAAATAGCTGAGAAAAATATTGATTTTCAATAAATAGAAATAATGAAGTAGTTTAGTATATCTAGGAATCATGTTATTTTTATTGAAACCATCTAGCTAGTATGCTAGACCAAAAATAGTCTACATCATTTTATAAGGGTTTAGAAATGTTAATATAATCACAATGTTACTATTTGCTGAATTTCTTTTAAATCAGTATCTCCAGTAGAATATTTATTTAATGGATTGATACAGTTATTTTATCATACTCAAAATAAAATCTCTATAATTGGAATTTGTAAGATGGTTCTATTCATACCTTCGCTATGAAAATAAAAATCAAGTAAATAGATTTATTTTTTAGCTTGGTTAAAATTACTATCTTGTCAAGCAAAAATTTTGAATACACTAGTTGAAATTTTAAGCTACAAGCTTAATTCCAAAAAATATATTCATATTTAGTTTTAACTATCCTTTTTATTTATGGAAATAATTTAAAAAAAAATTCGTCATTCCTAATCTCTTTTTATTTGGTTTATAGCTATTTATCGCCAATATAATTTTGACGCATTTAAAACTAGTTTATGTTAAAAGTAGTATGATAGTGTGAAGAGCTCAGGATTTCTATGAAAGAATTAAAATATGATTTTGATTTTTTAATATTTTGATTCTTTAGAGGAAGAATTTAAAAAAGAAAGCTAATAAAAAAAAAGCGGTTTCAAAAGAATTTAATTGCGAATAAATTGATTTGGTTTGGTTTGGTTTATCGTATTATTGCAACTAAAAAAATAATGATCGTCCAAATATAAACTTATTTAGTTTTTTTATAGAAAATTTTTAACTAAAACACATATGATCATGATATCTAATTTTATCATAATCGTAGTATAGGTGCTAAAAATTCTTTCTCTTCAATATAATATATTTCTTTTACTAATATATTCTTATCTTTGACGATTTAAAGATGGTAGGCTATGTCTTTAGTTTATTTTTCATCCAAGTTCCAATAAAATATGTAAATGTCAGCTCATTCATATTTAATTAATCCCTGAGTGGATCTTTCAGTGTTTATATTGGCCTTATTATTCTTTAAATACGCATCAAGTAGACCAGTAATTGATTTTTTATGAGATGTTTTTAGGAGAAGCGGGACATTTTTTCTAAGATATTCTATTTTCCTAAATGAATTATGATAAGATATTGGTTGTATCAGATAATTCATTCGATGATACTTCCTAAAAATATTTAAAAGTAAAATTAAAGAAGGTGAGTAGGACATTTTTAAGAGGAAAAGTTCCTGACCTCGAAATATCCTCACATATAATATATTAGTTACTTATATGATATCGGCATATACCTTTAGTAAAAACGCTGTTTGATTTTTATTTTATCTTTGTTATTTCTTTTTATAAAATAAATCTGCATTTTGTTCTTTGTTTATCTTTTTATTCATTTTTAAAGCAAATTTCACATTTGTGGGTTTTTCTATTAAAAATAAGTCTTTAGATTATTATGAATCGCTTCATAATTTATTAAGGAGTAATGATACAGATTTCTCAGAGAAAAAAAATCATATTTCTATAATGAATATTTCTATAATATGTATTTCTATAATGAATATTTTTATTCAAGCTGAAGCACGTATCTCAATTTATAATGTCATTAGGATAATAAAGATAAATTATTGTAAAGAAATTCTGGTGATTTTTCTATTATCAGAATAGTGGAAATTCAGAAGACGTGTAATTTCTTTTATTGTGAAAATTTATTGAATTTTTTTTTGAATATGGGATTAAAATTATTATATCCCACTAATAACATTATTTAAATATATTTTCATACTAATAGTATTATATTATCGGATAAAAACTGAGCTCTCAAAATACAGCAAACCCCCAACGATCAATAAAATAATTATCTAGATAAAAAAAAATACTTCGGCAATAGAAGTATATATTTATGATGTATCACCACCTTTTTTCCCATAAAATTATTACAGATGATAAAAAAAATTTATGTTTTTAATAAAATTTAAAATCTGTAAATGGAAAAAAACTTCCAAATTAAATTATAGATACTACTGTTATATTTTAGCAATTCGAAATAGAAATGGGACACAAATAAGTATTTTTTTATAACTATATGAAAAACACTTTCCAGTCTAAATTATATATGAGCTTACTGGTTTTTACTTACAAATTTTCACAAGCTCAATAATGTTTCCAAAAAAAATTCTTGGTACAATGAATTATTTTTAACTGAGTCGTAATTATAACCGAAAAAACAACAATATCGATTCAGATTAAATTCAAAAATTCGTTTTTTGGTATAAAAAAATCGAAAGATTTTAGCTGTAAAAATTAATAATAATGTATTTTAAAATTTTAAAAAATAGAAAATAAATAAATAGAGAAATAGTATAAAAAAGTGTAAATGCAATTTACATATTCTTGCAATATATTAAATAAAATCATCTAAATTATTAATATTATATTATAAACATTTCTGTAAGAAAATGAATAAAACAAATGATTTGTATTTATTGATTATTGATATAGAAATGTTTTTTAAAAAATGGAAAGAAAAAAACTTGGAAATCAAGATAGACATTGAATTATCTATTGCTATATCAGAAGAAAGTCAGCTAATTTGCTTCTGAAGATCTAAAAATTAAAAGGCTAATAATTTCTAATATCATAATATTTTATCAAAACCAATTAATAATTGGACCTATTCCAATACATATACATATTAAACTATAAACTAATGTAATCGAAAATTGGCCATTAATTTCCTTAAAATAGACTCAAGTATAAAATCAATTAAGCTGCAGAAAAAACTATGTGCAAAATTTGTATTGAATTTTCAAAAATTAAAGACTCAAAGTTAACTCTTATTGTTTTTTCTTTGCTTCACTAAAATAATTAAACTCATTACAGAGGTAAAAAAATGCAAAGAAATTTTGAATTTTAGCGAAGAATATGTGAAAAGTAAATGTATTTAAGGTGCTTTTTTTAAATGATTTTATATTTTATGAATTGATTAACCTTTGTACCGAGAATCTAAGATATTATCTTTTCCAGCTATTTAGCGATTAGGATTTGATCAATAAATTTTTTTATGATTTTTTTATTTAAAAAATATCTGCTTTTATCCCTGATAATTACCTACTTGTATATCAACTGGATAATTCAATTGCTATTTTTTATGCGCAGTATATTTTGCCATTAATATTAGCTTTACGAAAATTTATATAAAATTTAACTTTCAATTTAATATACTTATTTCCATATTAATAATTAATAATCATACCAAATAAGCATATTCTACGGTTATAAACTATTTATAACTCCTAAAATTCGAAATTAATACTGTTCTATTTCAAAAAATAAGATAAATTAAAATTTTTTTTCCAGATTTGGCTATATTTTTTATTGTAGGAATATACATATACTAACTATTCAAAAAGAATAATGATAGTTGAGAGTTGCGAGTTGCAGGTTGATAATACTTTAAATTTATTAGAATATAAATGTACGTGAAATAATTGATGTAAATGATTATAACTCGAAAAAAAAAATTTTTTTTTTAACGAAAAATTTATTTATACATAATAAAAAGTATCAAAAACTAATTAAAAAAGTATAAAAAAAATTCTAAAAAAACCAAATAAGTTCTCAACCGACCCCCCTCCGCCGATCTAGCGGCTCCATACCCATCGGAATTTTTTTCAATGATAATAATCCGAAAGAGGAAAAAAAAATCTAGATAAAAATATTATTAAGTAAAAAAATTTTTATTATAAATCCTTAATATATTAATTTTTTAAATAAATTTTTCTAAATTGCATATTTTGTAAGTATAAGTTAATTTAGGTGGTATTGATATTTTTCGTCTTAAAAATATTCTGAGGGATAAAAAAAATAGAGTGATTCAAATAAATAAGGAGGGTTAAAAACTGAAAGAAAAAGATAAAGCAGTTTTGAGCTTCTGAGTGAGATAAAGAACTTGCTTTTTTGTGTGTGTGAAGTTACACTAATTAAAATTAATATGATTTATGAGTTATTTTAATAATTTTATAGATTAAATATGAGACATGTAGATAATTATATTTTGAGATAATAATTTAGGTGTGTTTCATTTTTAGAAAAAAATTAAGTGATATTATTTAAAAAGTCAAAATAAAAATACTTTTGTGATTGGGAATAAAGAGTTTTAAACAATTCGAGTTTTGTGAGTTATATAATAATTTTTGAAATTAAATTAATCCAGATGATATAAAATTTGATAATTCAAATTTATTCGAGTCAATGTTAGCTGTAAATCAGTTAATTTATATGCATTTAAAGTTAAATTTACATAGCACTTAAAAAAAACATATCTAAATGAATTTTTTTATCAGATTTCGAAAGTAGACAATTAAGTTTTATAAGTTCGATAAAAAAAATAATGTATTCAAGCTATAACTTTTTTATAATAGGAGCTAATAAATTATGATTGCCAGGTGAATAACTGGGAATAAAAAATATTTTGTGTCTCTATAATATTATTCCAATTATCTATTATTTATCACATTTGAAATAATTTTCTTCTTACAAGGCAAATAACTCCGTAAATCGATTAAAACTTTTACAAGTATGATTTTAGAAGAAAATTATTGACTTATTATCGTTTTTGTTCTATAAAAGAGTAACTAGTTATTAAAGTTTGATGTTTTACATATAAAATTCTCAATAAATTTTTTTTGTTAATTTCTAACGTGATTCCAGATAATTAGACAGTAGATAAGTTGATAATCGTAAGATAGTTAAAAAATAATGGCAGTTTATAGACCATTAAATGAAAGAAAAAAACTTTTTATTATTGCCCATAAGAAGTTTTCAATTTGCGTTGAAATGAGCGAGACTAGAGCGCTAAATGATTGATATAATTATTTGGATAATACCATTGAAAAGCTAGTAAATAAAAAAATAGTAAATAATGGAAATTATAACAGGTTAAACGTCTTATTTTTTCATGGGATGGGAACGCAATCGTTAAAGTATATTTATGAAATACATAATTTATCATTGATATGGCTGTAAAAAGTTGGTACTTATTGTATAAGATTTACTGTGGTTATTTCTGAGATAATTTTCTCTTTAAATCTTAGATTTCTATATAAAACGAGGTTTAAAGAATAGATTCTTACACTAATTTTCATAATGGGCTCGTATATCATTCTGCTCGCATCATGAAAATGTTAACAGATTGAGGCCGCTGAATTTAAAAAAAAGACAAATAGAATATAAAAAAAATTATAATATCTTTCGGATTTTCCCAAATAATCATCCATTATGATTAATGTTGATAGTTATAATTTTTTGGCCTATCTTATTATATACTTAATTTTTTTTTACAAGTTTCAAAAATTAATTTAAAAAGAAATGATAAAATTAGAATAAAATGTAAGTTAAAAGTAATTATAACAATACTTTAGTAAATTTTATGAATCATTAAAATTCAAAAATATAAGTAAGAACTCTATAAAAAAAATTGGTTGAGTATTTTAAACCTATGTAAAAATAAATCTAATTTAATATCTTCACTATTATAGGAAAAGTTTATTTATAAACGTTTGTCATTTTTTTAGCGCTAGGTAATGCTCTGCTATGAAAAATCAAGTTTTATCCCGTTAATATCGTTTTAATAGAATTTATCGATTTCAAAAACTTATTGAATTAAATCAAACGTTTATATATTAATATCCTGATATCCATTAGCTTGTATGAATATTGGTATATGAAATGAGGAACCGAATTATTTTCAAAAAGAGGCTAAATATTAAATTTCAAGAAAATACGAAAACATGAAGAGTGTTTTTTATATAATTAATATACAGGTTTTGAAATTTACAATATAAACTTTAGTTATTTGCTAAATATTGTCTAAGTATTCCGATAAAAATTTCTATACACTCTAAAATAGTTATAGATAATGTCTAGGTGCAGGTATATAAATTTTAATTCTTATCAAATTAAATTCAAGCATGGTAGGTACAATTTAATCAATCACGTAATTTCGAAGTCTAAACGCTAAACGGAATCCATGAGAATAAAAATGAAAAAATAGAAAAACATTTTATTTTTAGATAGCGAGAATGTCACGATAACTTTATCTCAAGATTAAACAGCCAAAAAGAAATTATTCGGATTTTACAGGATTAATAGTGAGTTTTTATTAATTTAAATAACTTTAGGCGATTAATTGTTCCTTCATTCGTTAAATATGACTCTCCAAGCGATATATTACTATGAATAAAATGACTAACATGGAATTCATCGTACCTCGGTGGTCAATAAACCATTATGGATTCAAAAATAAAGGTTAAAATTTGTATCAATCATTAGAGCTGGGGTTGATAATATATTCAAAAATATCCTTAAAAATGAGTCAAAAGCAAATAATATACACTAATGACTTCAATTTGGTTTTTAATATATAAGAAAAATCTTATTTTAAGCATAAAATTTGACTAACTATAGAAGGAGTAGATTTTTGATGATATTTTTTCTTTTTAATACTTAATACAAAATATCTGCTTCAATGTTAACAGATATCTAAAATTTTTTATCAATTTTAGCTAAAGATTATATGTATTTTGAATACTAAAATTTGAAAAAAAGGCTTATAATTTTTTTATTACAATAGCTTTTTCAGTTTTAAACCCACGTAATTTAAACTTGTTTCAAGAAATTTGTGCTTATCCTACTAATTTAAATTTAATGATTAACGGTGAAACATTTATTATTCTTATAATTATTAAACATAAAGAGAAAAAAATTAAAAAAAAACAAAACAAGATATACTCTTATTTTTATTAAACCTACGTCCATCGAATTTTGGCTATTATTAATAATTTTATCTTATATAGCATAGAAACATAAAGTTTTTTACAAGTTTCAATATATTCTTTATTTCATTCTGTTTCGATTCTTTGTTACAATTCATCAATGGTTTTTGGTGAATTGTGTTAATAGCATTGGTTCATAATAACTATTTCTCAAAGAGCTTCAATTAGGTTGAGATCTCGAGGCATATTTTTTCAAAAAATCGTACCGAATTCAATTTTTCTAAGTATTACATTTTATTGAGATGAATACTACCTAACACTATATTTTTGAAATTTAAATCCAAGTCGTTAATTTTGATCACAATTTTTGTTTCATTATTTAATATACCAAAATAAACTTCAGAATTAATGGAAATATCTATTTTTATTATATTATCGCCTCCAATTAATCCAAAACAACCAATTAAAATTACTGGTCCTCCTTTTTTTTTGAGATTATAATTATAATTTTTGTCTTTAAATATGCGTATAAACTCGATACTAAATTAAATTTTCTCCATATTTCTGATATACATTATAATAATATGATATGACTAAATTACGTTTTTTTCGTTCAATAGTTATAATTTTTTATGATTTATAGTAAGAGTGGGTCGTTTGTATACATTTAAATATCAAAGAATCGGGTTAAATTTAATTTTTACAACTTTAAAAGCCATAGATTTTAATACTGTTTCGCATGATTTTGCATGTGATTTCTATATTTAAATTGGTTGTTATTTCTCTTTATATTTTCTAATATAAAATTTTTTGATTGAAGTTATACTCAGCGATAATCTTCGTAATGTGGTTGATCAAAGTTTTTTTGGATGACCAAATTTAAGTTCATATATTTTTGCAATGTACATATTTTCATAATTACTAACTTTGTAAATATTTTCATGTATTTTATTTGTTATTTTCCTCTAGTTATTAGAAATTTTATAACACGACTCAAAATATAAAATTTTTTGGCCTTTTTTTTTTCTAAATATTCAAAATCTTATTTATTTTATTTTTGGAAAATTTAATTTATTTTTTAAAAAAAGGTTAAAGCTTTAAATTGATTAGAACTATATTGATTGGTCATATAATTTTTTAGTTTGGAGTTAAAAAACTTAAAAATTCCAACTTTTTATAATATATTAGTATTTATATAGATAAATTTATAAACCCGAATTCAATTAATACATGGATTTGAATTTATAAATAAAAAAATTGAATATAGTCATATTAAAATTTAGATTTAATACAAGTTCTTTGAAAATTTTTATTAAAAATAACAAACAAGAAATATTTTTGTAGACTTTTTATTGTGGTTACAAGACGAAATACTGAAAAATAAAACATATCCAATCTAAATTATACTGGAATTAGCGATTATTTAGACATGAATCGTTCTTAATTAATGGATTATCAGAAGCTAAAAATTTTTTCTCCAGGATTAAATTTGGAATTCAATCTCTACTCGTGATTTTTAATTTTTTCTGAGGGGTTTTTTGAATCAAAGCGAATTAATTTTTGTTTTTATTTTCTCCTTGAAATAATATTAATTACATCTATTAGCTAATACATTTCTCAGAGTTTATATAGGTTTTCAAAGTTAGTATTATTTTATTGAAATATATCACAAGATCTCAAGAATGTACTTTATGTAAACTTGTGCTTCTTAGTCGCATAAAAATTAAATATTTTCAACTTGAAGTATCGATTACGTTTTAGAGAGTTTTCTAGGAGAATAAAAAGAGAATTCGCTGTCAGAGAAATTATGATGATTCAAAAAAAAATCTTTACGATAATTAGGTAAAAGAGTTTATGGTTAAGACATTAAAATTGAATTTAGTACTATATCTGATATTATTTCCCCCCCTTTTTTTTATTTCAAGAAATTGAAATTAAAAGCTAGATATTTAAGTTTAAGTACAAGTGATATAAGAAAAGAGAGAAGAATGAAAGTTAACTGAAACAGAATTCAGCTTTCGCTTAACACTGAATTTACCCCCAGGCTCTAATCACTGCTATTTTTATGAAACATAAAGCTAGGCTAAAATTTTAAAAGTTGATCTAATCGCTATTTTGATATTGGAGTTTTTTGTTTTATCCGCAGATTCAAAAATTATTTCTATAATTAAATAATAATATAAAATAATAAATTTCGATGAATTTTAGCTTATTAACATTAAAATCTGGTTAAAATTAAACTAAAATTATATTAAGGTTGTTAATTATATTTATCTCAATTTTTCAAAATGTTTATGAATCAAGTATAGGAATACGTAAAAACAATACAACAAAAATTCTAGGTTAAAACTAATTCAATTTTTTTTAACCGTTCAGAATCATGGAATAAGCTCAGAATTTATTTAAATATTCATTTTAACTAATAAGGCTCTAAAAAAACGATCATTTTCTAATAAAATTTAGAAATAATAGATTTTTAGCTGATTTAAATCAGTATCATTTATTCCTATTTAAAATAATTCTTACTAGCAATAAAATTCAAAAAATAAGTGATTTTTTTATCTCTAAAATTTTATGATGCTAATAAATTGAAAATTTAGATAATCTAATCTATTCATAGAACTTGTAAAATAGCAAATTATCGGATAAATATATACATGTTAAATAACTGAAATTTTTATAAACTATTTTCAATGAATTAAATTCGAAAAAGACCTAGTAGAATGGGGAAAAAAAACTTTTTATACGCTTGTGGAAAATGAGAATATAAACAAATAAATATAAAAAAATAAAAATTTTATAGAAGGATAAAAAGTATTTGATGTAATATTGATCTTAATAACACCAAAAACCAATGGCTAATTCATTATTTTATAAATTAACGTAGAAATTTAAGAACTGCTAATCCTGATAAAAACTTCAAAAAAGATATTAATAGCCTGTTTATATGTATAATATCGATCTTAATTATCATTAAAACCTATATTTATTAAATTATAAAGATTAAATCTCAGAATTGACTCAAATATATCTTAATAAGCAATTTTGAATCAAAATGAAAATCGATTAGATATAAGCTGTATTTTCTTAGGTATTTATATATTTATACGGTTAAGCTTTTTTTTAGAAAGCCTTATATACAAGAAAAATAATAAAATTCACTAGTATTGTTAAATTAAGGTATATCGCTATTTATTTCTAATAACTAATCAAAAGTGAAAAGAAAGTAAATATTAATAAGCAAAATTATATTTAAACTATCAATTTATGCGTAGTAAATAATAAATGGCTACAATTATACTAAAATTCTTACAAAATAATGAATCCTGAAAGATATACCATGATGGTATAAATAATATTAATTACAGATTTTTATTAATTTTTTAATGGCAAAAATGTTTTAGAGCTACCCCTAATACCTTGACTTTTCTAACTATTGAAACTAAATATTAGTTAATATTTTGCAAAAAGTGCATTATATGAGTCTTTAATCATTTTTATGCTATTATTTTAAAATAATTTACTAATTATTCCCTAAAATCAGGCGTAAACCAAAATTAAGTGTTTGGTAATTCACAATGTATGGGTTTGTATTTATCTATTACTATATGCGCCATACTAAACAATAAAATAAAAGTATAACTAAAAATAGCTCATATAATGTGTGATATTGTGTTATAATTTGATTTTAATTTTTAAATAAATGGCTCAACCATTTATTATTAAAGTAGAATTAACATTAAATTAATATAAATTAGCCATTAAAAATGAAAGTGTAGTTGATACTAGGGGTTTGTACTTTCATAAGTTATTCTATATTTAACAGTGTATAAATAATCGCATACAGCTACAAGTTTAAATAAAAACTGACTACTTAGTTACTATTCAGTAAAAAATTTTAGGAAACATATTTAATAAAATGAAGTTATAAATATTCTTATAAATCGGATTCAAAGCAATATTATAGGTCATACAAAACAATATTACAACACTCAGCTGACACAAAATAATACTTCCAAAAGAGAAATTTCAAAATTTTTTGATTTGCAGTATTATATGCTAATTATGGTATCAAATTTATTCATTTATGGACCGTATTATATTTTTTATCAATAAATTAAATTAAATAAAGTAGGATGTTTTCCAAATTTCGCTAAAATATTTCTTATCAATAATACATTTTTAATTAAATAGTATTTATAGGAATTATCAAAAAAAAAAAATAGAATTTTTAAATTATTTTTCGTGTTTAGGAGCTAAACAAAAGTTTAAACCACTGATATTTAAGAAATTTTTTAGCATTATCAAATAAATTGTATGTCTTCACACTAGCAAATAAAATCAATAGTAATAAAGCTAAGGAAGTTCAAAATAATCTCCTGTAAATCTTAACAATATATAATTATGTATTTATAGAGTATATTTATACTTGATCTAGAATAAAATACTTTACGAAATGTTTTAATGTTATTTATTTCCCATGATTTCGCTAACTTCAATAATACTAATTATTGAAACTTGTGGTTCACTAATTATATTATATACTTTAAAGAATAGTAAAATAAATATATTTTAATTTAGCAGCGTGGTTAATGGCAATCACATATTAAATAGCTATAAGAGATCATAAGCATAATAAAAATATAACAAATAATTAGCCCTTTCCTGTCCAAAAATTTAAAAAAAAACAATTTATTGGCTCGTTTATGATTTAAAGAAAATTTATTATTTGCTGTTAAAGTATAATAAACCAATAATTCTAATAGCCTCTGAATTAAATTAATTCAATAGAACATAATTGGCTATAATATGAGTATCAAAGATAGTTACCGCCCATGAAAGGGTTAAAATATAATAAATGTATAATAAAAACAATTGAAAATGATAATAAGCGGCCTATAAAAATCATCAATTTTTTTATGCAGCTGTATATTGTTCGTAAAAAATTCTGGCCCTAGTTTCTGGGTATAAATTATTGATTAGTGTAATTAAATTATTAGATATAATTCACATGGAAAAGCTTTATGAACTTTTCAGATAAATGCACTCAAAAAAAGCTAGTTTTTTTATATTATTATTGAGAATTTGTTTTTAGGAAGCAAAATATATGAGAGTTATTAAGTTGAAAGTTAAATAAATTTAACTAAGACCCCACAAAGATTCGATTGGGTGCTCCTATAAACGCTAATTTAACATCAGCTGATTTTAAGAGTAGATTTTTCATTTAATAGAATTGGAGAGGTGATTGGATAAAGTTTTAGTATGTAGATAAAAGCCTACGAGGTGATTGAGCTGAATAATTATGCAAAGCTTTAATATAGGCTATGTAGAAATAAAAACCAAATAAAATTATTTTTTTCTTAATAGCTCTATAAATTCGTCAAATCAGTAATTAGCAAATTAAAGCAGTAAAAGTCAGTAAATAAAATCGCCGAGACAATTTTAGAGTAAATCTTGTACCTAAATTTAATTATACTCAGCTACTCAGCTACTGATCTATTCCCCTTTTTGCTATAACCGCATACATATGAACTTCTAAAGCCAATCATATTATATTATCAAATATAATTACGAAAACATACAGTATATTGGCATGTTCAAACCAAGTGGCAAATAAAAATTTAAAGTAAAAAATTCGAGCGAATCAATAAACGACAAATAGCTATAGAAAATAAGCAGTAAAATAGAGATAAACTGGCGTATTTATAATGATAGTCAGTATAAAGGCGCAGAAAGAGTATAGCATTCTAAAATCCATAAAGTTAAGCGCCAACTACTTCAAAAGTTCTAAATGAAATATATACTTTTTATTTATATGATTTCAATCAAGACTTCTCATATTTATATATTTCTATTATCTTTTCAATTCACAAATCTAAATCGAAATATCATTTCCTGAATCACTGTTCAAAAGCTCTCTTCACACATTTTTAAACTTCGAAAGACAAAATGGATTCTGAGAGCTTAGTTAAAAATCTCAAGCCTCTTGAGGCAAATACCGTGATGAAAGGAACGACCGTTCTTGACGCCGCGTTCATCATGACAGCGAAAAAGGCATATTGTCTATTAGTCATAGATTCCCAAGATGGTCTAGTTGGAATATTTACTGCTAAAGATATAGCTTTCAGAGTAGTAGCCGAAGGAAAATCCGCTTTAGAAACAAAGGTAGAAGACATCATTACCCCTGATCCTATCACTGTAAACATGCAATCTCTGAGCATAGAAGCTCTAGATATTATGGTTGACAAGGAATTCCGTCATTTGCCTGTTTGTAACGAATTTGGCGATGTTGTTGGGATGCTAGATATTATTAGCTGCATGTACGAAGGAATCGAAAATTTGACTCAAAATAGCGATCTATTTAAAGATAGTGGCGACGATAAATTAAATCCCGATTTTGATCAAATCCACAATTATTTAGAGGATGCTAAAAAAATTCTTGATTCCTTACAAGTTGGCAGCATACTTAAAGAAGAGTCTGTAGCTAAAGTTTACCAATCTGAATCTATCCTCGAAGCCTCAAAACTGATGAAAGCTAAAAAAAGTACCTGTGCGCTAGTTATTGACGAACAGTCTAACGCTGTAATTGGCATCTTAACAACAAAAGATATCATCTTAAGAGTTGTCGCTGCGAATATAGATCCTGCTACTGCAACAGTCGATATTGCTATGACTCCGCACCCTGACACAATTGTTCCAACGACTTTGGTTATGGATGCGCTAATACAAATGCATACTAAAAAATACATGAATCTCCCTGTTGTCTCCAATAGTGGCCAAATATCTGGAGTCATCACTGTTTCTGAGCTATGCCGTGCAACTTTAAGCCTAATAGATAATAGGCATTCAATTCCCATTAATGAGGAGTTTATTAACGAGTTTGATGAAGGTAACCAGGATCTTCAAGATTATCAAGAGTATGAGCACGATTATGTTGATTATCCTCAGCAACAAGATTTCCCTCAAATTCACGATGACTACGAATATGCTGATATAACTCAATACCACGATGACCCAAATTTACAAGAATACGACATGGTTCAATCTCAATATGACGATAGCAGAGACGAAAACGAATCTCCAGATAATGGGTATAGCAACTACTATTACACAAATGAAAGCACTGATTATGAACATATGGGACCTTCTCTAGCCCAAAGCCAAGTTGGGAGCTCTACTATGTATGACTTAGGCTCCCAAATGTCTAGCTACTACCAAAACGCTCAAAGTATCCTAAACTACAATAGCGGTCGTGTAAGTTTTAAGTTTAAATCCAATAGCGGCAAAATATATAGATTCAGCATGGAAACAACGACTTCTTACGATGACTTTAGATCAACAATAGTATCCAAAGTTATTAAAGAAATTCCTCTAAACGCGCAACAGGATTTCTCATTAAAAATAGAGTTTTTAGATAGCGACGGCGATTACATTATACTAACTAATGACAAAGATTTAGACGCTATGATTACTAGTCACATTAACTCAACATATTTAACTGGCTCTTCTACTAGCCAAGCCATTCCTCTCAAGGTTTCTATATCTTATAAAGTCATAAGCGAAACTATAATAGACAAACCTACTGCAGCTAAGACAGGAAACAGATCGTCTTTAAGTGTCAGTAGCCCAAGATTGCAGAAATTTAAGCCTACTAGAACAGGCAGTACTGCATTTTCTTTGGGATTAATGGCAGCATCAATAGGACTTGTTGCATTTGCAATCCAAAAATACGCAAACAAATAGCTTGATCATATAAACCACATTAATTTAAGAATCATATAATATCCGTCAATAGAAATAAAATAGTAAATTAGTATAATATCATTTTTTTCCCCTTTATAATTGTGATTTATTTAAAAATGGGTTAATTATCAGTAAAGATAACAAAAAAATGTATATGTAAAGTAAAGGAATTTAATAACGCCTTTAATTATGATTAAAATATATAGAAACTAGGTGTATTAGGCACTCTATGAAGATTAATGTTTAACAAATGAATAATAAATGTATAAAACAGGCTGTAAAAAGTCCTTTCTTTTCTTTTCTTTATCTTTTTAGGAATAATGTGAAAGAAAAAAAAAAGTTTTGATTGATTAGTATCTTTGCAGTCAAAGAAAAGCCAGATGTGCTATTTATTACTCTACTAAATCAGCTAGTACAGATTCGCACTCTTTCAGCAGTGCTTCCTTTTCGATCAAGTCTTCTTTAAGCTTTTTATTTTCAATGCATACCTGCTGGAAATCCGAATTTGGGACATATTCGTTGTAAATTGTATCCAGCTTTTCAGACGCTTGTTCCAGGTTGGTTTTCAAAGTTATGCATCTATTTTCAGACTCTAAAAGTTGAGTTTTGAGCTCATTATTCAAACCCAAAGCCATTTCAAGTTCACTTTTCAGCTCGCCAATTTGTTTCTTCTGCTCAGAAATTTTATACCGCATTTTCAAAATATCTTCTTTACCGATATCTTGTAAATCGTGTTCATTCAAGCTATCTTTACTTCGTTGATTTAACTGTTCTTGAACTTCATTTGATTTTCTTTTATATGATGTATGATTACTTTTTGTCGATGAATTCAGGATTGCATCTAGTGCAGCTTCAGGCGTTTTATAAACAGATTGGTTAAAAGAGTGCGTTTGTACTATACCTAAAAAATCCTGCAATTTAGCCAGCTTTGGAGTTACCGGCGGATTATTAGCTTTTGTGTTCTTTTGGGATACTCTCTTATACTCATTTAAAGTATTAACATCATTTTTTGAACTCAATGCAGCTTGTGAATTTAAAACGATCTAATGTATAAAGAGATGTAACATATTAAACTGTTAGCTGCCATGAGGTGTTACGAACATTTGCAAAATATTTCAAATTAATACACTTAATTAGTTACCTTCTTTTCTTCCTTTTGGTTTTTTTGAGAAATCGCAGAATTATTCATTTCATTCTCTGAAACATTCAATGCCTTAGCTCTATTGTGTAGCTCCATTTCGTTAGATGATATATAATTAATTTTGAATTGACAAATTTTTGAGAGCCTTTATTATTTTTTTTAATTCAATCACGAGTAATGTTTTTGTTGCTGGAATTTTAAGACAGTGCGACTAATTTTTAGAAAAAAAGCACAATTAAATGGGTCAACTATTTACCTAACAAATATATAAATACATTAATTAGCTTGAATTGCGAATTAGTACTTTGATATCCACGTTTTATTTTCCACTCTCTAAAAAAAAGCTTTCTGACAATTTTTTTTGTACGAATCATTCGAGTATTTTGGCAAATTTACCGAAAAATATTGGTTAGTAGTATTTACATATAAAATCACATCCAATAGCTTCTTTTTCTATTTGCAAAAAAAATCAATAATTCATTGGCCACTGGTGTTTATAAAAGGGTAATTGTTAATTGCTAATAGCTAATTGAACCAACCCAATAATATAGCTTTAATATTTTACATCTTTATGGAGCTTTGAACTGTAATTGATCTACTCAATCTAGCCAACTGAATTCATTAAAAATAGTTTAAATCTGAGATTTTAAATTATATTGGTATAATAATGTAGTTAAACAGCAAATAATATATTTCATTTTAAACCTAAACGAATCATAATTTTTGGTTTTTTTAAAAGGGCGTTGTACGGGAAAGCGATAAAGATCGCCTAACGGGGAGGGATAAATTTTCTACCAATTTAAATATTATAATTCTATCTGACACAAGGCTTATAATATCTAATATACCGATAATATACAGTTCTTAACTGTTAATATTATATTTTTATGAACATCTTTACCAGTTAATAAATCAACCAGTCATCCCTTCAAAATTTAACTAACAGCTAAATATCTTGGGCCATTTATCTTTGAGTCAAAAATTATATATCAATTATCTTTAATATATCATATAAAATTATCGACGTTAAATACTATTGATTATTTTACCCTCATATAATCGATTTTCAGTATTTATTATTGTTTTCTAATTCAATTTAGGGTTGTTTATTTTCTCTAGACTATTAGATTTTTTTAGTATTTATATATAAGTATTATGATAGTATCTTTTAGATCTATCAATCTTTGATTTACGCCATTTTCAATTCAGCTATAGATATATGTCGGTAAATCAAATTTCTTAAAAAACCCCTTTTATATTTTGAACAAGAAAATAAAAAGAAATTTTATATTTTATTCCATTAAAGTGTAGCCACTACATATAATAGCTCTAATCAAAAGATATTTATCGCGAAATCGCCTTAATTATATTTTTTTATTGTAAATAACACTAAAAAATATTAACCCGATCGCAGCGGCATTCATAGTAGTCTGATTGAATCAATTAAAAGGTCATTTGATCTAGTTATACCAAGTGAAATTTCACTAAAAATGTTTTACGATTAATAGCTCGTTCTTTTGGGAATGGTAGTCACCCACTAACTTTTTTGTATTTAGTCATATCGGTAATAAAATAAGAAAAATATGTCTTGATTATTTTTATTTCATGTTTACGCTTATTAGATAATATATCGCCAAAGTAAAAAAGCTATAAATGACTGTATTATAGAATAACTCTGTAATTCCACTAATTTTTTCAATTTTTATCTCTTTTATGCTCAAATCAATTCCTGTGTATCTAAATGTTGCTGGGAAGCTACAAGTCCCACTGTTTGATAGCAAATCTCTTAATATAAAAAGTTGGAGATATAATTTCATAGTATCATAATCCTTAATAGCTTTCAACAGCTTTTCTTTATCCTCTACAATGATATTAGCTTTGTTAAACAATATTTCTGCCTTGTACATAATGTCTTCGATGAACCCATCTTCCTCTATGTTTCCATAACCGTCATTTAAAGAAAGCTCTCTGTAGAGCAATTGATTCAATTCTTGTGCAAATCCCGAAAGCTTTACATTGAGATTGATAATAATAGAGTAGTCGATATTATTTATGGTTTTTTCATCGAAACTCGGGCATCTTATATTAAAATATGTAGGACATGACTTAGCTATTCTAAAGCAAGTACTAATACATGGCCTAATATGCAGATATTTTTCTCCAGTACTTTTAAAGAAACAAGTTTTACCCAAACAGTCACTATTTAATGAACCATCTTTTAGTTCCAACTCGTCATCTAATTCGTCAGAAATATTTTCTTTCGCAGTAACATTAGATCCAATATCTATTGTATTTTTACCTTTTAAGCTTAAAATATTCTTTTTTTGAAAGAGATTAAAAGATTTTGATGTCAAATCGCTTTTTTTCGATAATAATGTGATTTTATTCGAATCCTGCAACAATCCTTTGTTGATTTCTGAAAATTTTATTTCATTTTTATCCTCACTGGGCTCTACATTTCCAAACTCAAGTATTTCAGTTAAACTTAAGAATTGAGAAAACGCTTTATGCATATCAGAACTGATATGCTTAATATTTTCAAGAGATTCATCTGTGTGCTTAAAACGATTAATACTTCTACAACTTGGAATAAGCGTCGACGCTAACCAGATTTCATATTCCCTCCTACAATCAACACAAGATTTTAACGGCGAGAATTTTCTGTTTTGGCAATCAGATAATCGTATTGCCGAATCCAAAATTTTTAAATACTTTTCAACTCTAGAATAATATATTTTATATAGTTTATCGACACTTGAAGTGTCTATATTATTGTCTTTCGTATCATTAGTTAAGGACTTAGCTCTAAAAAAGTCGGGATACTCGACTCTCAAGCTTTTTGGCGATGGCGCTGTTATGTAAAACCCATTTGTATTATCAGCTGGATAAATCAGTTTGCAAATTTTAGCTATGAAGCGGATAGCAGTAAAAGCGAAGGTTAAATAAAGTTTAAATAAATATATATATATCATTTAGAATACAGAATAAGTAAATAAACTTTAGTTTTACATAAACCAATCCTAAATCTATAAATATAAGCTACGTATCTAAGATCCATTTCTGGGGTATCTTCAATATAGAAAATTTGGTAAACAGTGTTTGAATTCAGCCCAACAACGTGAATGTTATATGAATTGTATTTATCAAATATTTCCATACGCGATATTATCGTCTTTTTTTCCCGGATTATATTTTGAAATATTTGATCACGTAAATCAGTTCCAAACAATTCATACTGAACGTCCATAAAAGAAAGCCTTTCAGAGAAATTAGATCTTTTAATGATTTTAGAGTTAAATTCAGGCAAAATCATCGTAGAATGTGACATTATTGCACACGAAGACTGATCAAGATAAGACCCCATATAGGGTCTGATATAGAAATTCGTCTTTGAGCTGCTTAATTTTGACCTTCCCATCAAAAAAAATATTGCCGAGTTTGAGTCAACGTTTACCAGATCAATATGTTTCTTGTTGTACTTAGTTCTCAATACTTCCGAAAAATTTTCTATTTTACAAATAATTAAAGCTACAGCTTTTCTATAATAAAAATTATGGGAATAAAAGTTAATAAAATACCGCTAAATAACGGATAAAGCTGAAATGAATAAAAATTCCCAGATCTATCGCCATCAGTCGGAGCGTTTATGATAGCATGATATTCAGTTAAAGTGTTATATCTAAATACAATTTCTGTAAGTCCTGAAGGAAAAAGCTCCCCTGTGCGAATTGTTGAGTTTGAATTGATAATAAATGATTCCATAGAGGATTTTCTAGTAACTCTGATGCTGAGATTAAGCTCCTTAGCAAGCGATGGTATCGATTCACCTGGTTTAAGTGGCATCTTGCACGTTTCTAGTTTTATATATACATGATTTTTGACTATTTTTTTGTCGTAATTTGGGAAAACGGTATTGACTAATTGTGCAGAAAAGTCATCTTTATTTCCATGATCTAAATATAATCATGTAAAACACTTTATAAATTTTAGTATATAAAAAATAAAGCTATAGTAATAAGAATCTATAAAACTACCATTTTGTCTTGGTTTATGATCAAAGTCGATTAAATTGGCGTATTTATTGGATTCAATCTTTTTTGTATTATTTGAAATAAGTTGGATATATTTTTTATCATGGTTATAGATATAGCTTTTTTTCAAAAAAGGATATTTCATGTCTACATTTCGCTCATCATTGCTTTGCAGTTTTATTTCTTTAGTTTGACCTGGGTATATTACTCCAGAATACATGGAATTTATCTCTACATATTCTTCTGCATTATCTTCAGCAAAGATTAATTGAAAAATAAGGAAAATCAGAATCCCTCGTAAATATATGAACATTATTTCGTTTTAATAATAAAATAAACCGAAAAATAATAAAGCAGGAATATTAATATATTCCTTTTTTATTGGAAATTTATATACAATTAAATTACAGAAATTTTAGGCTAGCATCTATTAAAATCTATTTATTGATGTCTATTGATTAATTTTGAATCGTACACTTACACTAGAGATATTTTTAATAAGTGAAAATGAAATAAATACATAATAAATCTCCACATTTTTATTACAATCGTTAAATTTAATTAAATGATAATTTATTTCGGGGGGGAATTGGCCTGTGATTGGCTATATTATTATTTTGTTTAATACTCGTATGTATATATTGGGTTTATGAGGGGTTTTGTATATAAAGAAGAGCTATATATTATATGGAGTTAGAATGTATAAAATTAAATAAATTGACACTATTCAATAAATGGACAATATGGGCTTTTTTAACAAATTTTAGGTTCCTAATTGATATATAACCTATTTTAAGCTTTATCTATAATTATGAAAACCTCTATTCACCATTATCATTAGTTGAATTGAAAAGGAAAAAGTAAAACTTTTTATATCTATTTTCAAAAAAACTCAGTGTCTTCAATAATGGATGATCACAGCTTATTTAATCTCATCTCTGGAACTCAATAGGCTATAAAGCTCTGACTTTATTCGGAGCCTCCAATATAATAGAATATAATCATCTTTTCGCTTACCCAACTCTATTAATTATTTAGCTTAATCGACACAATTACATTAAAATGAAACAAGGTACTCACTTCACTCAGAATCTCATATATAAAATGTGCTTATAAACTTATAAAAATTTGAAATATATACTATATTTAAATTTTTACGAACTTGTGCACTAATTAAAATAGTTTTTACTTTTCGCTTAAACTTAACACATAATTTCAATGTATACCTTTTATTTCCCAGATAAAGCTATAAAAAATTTCATAAGCAAAATCTCTAAGAAATTTCAGTTGAATGTATGGTCTTTATTGATTCTGACACATTTATATTTTAAATGTTATGGTTTTATTTACTTTGGGGATGGGTTATTCAAAATTTGATAAATAAATCAGAACATAAAGTCAATCCAAATCATCATTCAAGGCCAAGATTTGTAATTGAATAATGAATATCATTTACTGATATATTTAGCTCTCAACTCGATGTTAAAATAATTTGAAAATAATCAAACATAAGTATAATTTCAAAATAAAAGAAAAGGGATCTAAGCGAGATAATAGCGCTTTATGAAAAAAAAAAATCAAATCACCCCCATCTGAATAAAATAATAACGCTTTTTAAAAAAAAAAAATAGAAAAAAAATAGAGTAGAAAATAATAGAAGGATTAAAATGCTGTTAAATTTTTATTTAAACTTTATTATATTTAATCATGAAATAGTATATAAGCAATCCTATCTATAATTTTTAAAAGAAAATATTTTACTATAAATACATTATCTCATTAAAATTTTTTAAAATAAATAAATACAAAGTGAAAATTATTATACAAACAGATTATATACATCTTTAAGTTTTTAAAAAAGTATACTAAATAATCTCAATTAATATTTAAATGTCGGTATAAATGTAAAAGAGGCCTTAATAGTAGTAAAGTAAATAAATGAGCAAATATTATGTGTAAATAAGTTTGTATTGTCAACAATTATTAATAAATTTACATAAATAAACATAGAGAAGAATTAATTATATTTTGTAGAAAAAGCTATATCTAGTTCAATTTTTAGGACTTTCTAGCCCAGATATAGAACGTTTCTTAAAAAATTTAAAAACATGAAATTTTTTTTCAAAATATTATAATTTTAAACTATCTAGTTTAAACTGAAAATTATTTCAATTACAATTTTAATTTTCTTTTATTCAATTTACTTTTTTATAAGGTTAAAATTTATATTAATAATTACCATAATTAGTATATATATTTATTTGTGTTATCTCTACCATAATTATTTTCTTTTCTTTTTTTTATAGTCTAATTATATTTTTAATATATTTTTAATATATTTTATTATACTTATTTAATAACTTAACCAAAAAAATATTTTATTAAATTTTATAAAAATTTTATTTTTATGATATTTTTATGAAGAAATTTCTAGTAATATTAATATCAATATGCCGTAGGGAAATCAGACGACAAAGAGAGCTCTGATTAATTCCCAGGTGACGTCGGTAAAGAAAAAAATCAAAAGATTTTCTATTCAAATTTTTTTTACGCAAAGATAATTTCAATGCAGTATTTTTTTACAAAGAGAAATTTTGGCGATCTAATCTCAATCAGGTGTCTACATTATTATTATACTTTATACTTTTATATACTATATCTCATTTTATTATAAACCTATACAAAGTAACATACATATAGTATTGCACTATATCAACCTTTAGAAAATTAGGGGGAAAATTTTGGAATTCTTATGATTACACATTTTTATATTCTATATAAATAGATACGATTTTTCATAAAAAAAGAGGAGAGGAATAACGATGATTTTTTAAATAAAAAATCAATAAATTTTATAAAACTTTTATTCGTTTCGCTATATCTTATTAATTGAGCCCAAATAAATTCATAGACAATAATAAATAAATAAATCAATAAAACTAAGTGTGGAACTTGGAATTCTCCGACAAATATTTATCCAATTTCTTATAATCATCGATTAAATATCCTATATTAATCATGATTAGAATTACAAGTTTACTCTTATAGCAATTATTCATTTTACTAGTATATTTCCTGTTAAAATATCACCCTTGATTTATAATTACTTGAAATGCTTTATCTCGACTTAATAATTAAATAGTAAAAAATTTTCATTACCAAAAAAAAATACATTATTATTATAATTATAGAGAATATAATCATTTTGCCTTGTAAAAATTTTATTCATCAACATGAAAAAGACATTCATTTTTTACTTAAGCTCCACTTAATGATATAATATTTAATTTGAATTATTATTCTAATTCAAAATTTTCTAAAATATTTTCTTGATGAATTTAACTTTGTATTCTAAAAATATTACCAAGTAAAGAAATCATTGAATATCAGGAATAATTTCCCTTCACTATTCAAATCAATTATTATAAAAAATAAAATTTTTAATACTAAATAGTAGTAGTAATATTAATATTTTGGATTATAAATAAATTTATATAATCATTATTATAATAATATATGAAGAATAAATATATCTTGATTAATATTAACTTTTTTATTTAGATATATTACTGTAATAAATATTGAACCATTAATAAAATTTAAATAAATAAGTATAAGGTCCAATATCTGACTTGATATAAAAGCTATAAAATATACATTTTATTTGAAACTTGATAAAGCTATGATTATACGATTATATAATTGATCTATTATAATCCTTTGAATCATTAATTTTAATTATAAATTTTAATTATTTTGAAAATATACTCTATAAAACATATTAAAAAAAATCATTTGCTATAAAATATACAAAATAGTAATTTTCGAGATTTGTGATAAAATAAATAATTTCAATTACTACCAAAATGGCATATTTTTGTACACTATTTTTAATAAAATTTATTATGACTGTGTAATAAATCAAAACTATAAATATAGTAAATAATTTTATACTCTAATCCTAATTTACTAACTATTAAATAACATATAAGCTAAAATGTTTCAAAAAAAATAGAAATGGATAATTTATAATTTAATTAAAATTTAAAAGAATTTTTATAAAGAAAAAAATTTTCTAAATACACTAATCTAATCCTTACGAGCTTGAATTTAATAGCTAAAATATATTCACTGGGAATATTAATTCATCTTTAAAGATATACTGAAAATTATGTAACTATGTTATTTATACCTTGATTCTTTAAATTTATTTATATTATTTAGAGCTTATAATCTTTAATAACGTTTATTTCGTTCTGATAATAGTTTATTCATTGCATAAAACTAATAATAATAATAATTTCGTCACATGTTATATGAATTTATAATTATTTTATGTTATATATTTTTGTTAACTAAATTATAAATAACAGAAATTTTTGAATAAATTTTGAAAAATTTTTATACTTTTCGAATTCGAACTAGCATATAAACCAATATTTGCAATAGGAATAATTAAAAAACATAATTACGCATTTTTTTTAATAATTTTTATGAGATATAATATAATATTCAATTAAAAACTGCAATACTTCTACTCAAAATCATGATTATCTATATAATTATACGATAAAAAATATTCAATTTTAATTTTATTCTGTTTATCGTATTTTTTTCAAAGAATATTAGGAAAATAAATTTAAAACTTAGTAATAATTTTTCATAAAACTTATAACACAAATAAATTTTAAACTTAAATAAAATATAATATATAATCTCAATTTAAATATTAATACTTTTGAAAAAAAAATTGATTATTTGTGTTATTTTTTTTTAAAACGTAAATATTAAGGTATTTAACTATTTTTCTTTATGATAATACTCATAACCGTTTTTTAAGAATAAAATAGCTAATGATTTATCTTTTTATTATATCAAAATTCTATTTTAATTTATTTAATCTCTAATCATAAATAATTATCGATTGAAATACATTTTAACTAATATCTCATATTTATTCCAGATAATTAGATTTTTTTAACTTATATAGAAATATAAATTGATATATCATTCGTTAAATCTGGACAAATCAAAATGAAAATGTAATTCAGCACATATAAACCATAATCGAAGTTTAAATAAATATTTTATTTTCCATTACTGACTATAAAACTAAAAATTAGGATGCATTCTAAAAATGGACATTAAATTTACGATTAAAGTTAACTAAATTCCTAAATCGCGTAGTTATCGGTTTTTTTTTTTCTGATTAAATTTAGAATTCCAATATTCACGATGAATCAATGATTTAATATATAATCCATAATAATTTATGTATTTTCATTAATATAAAAATTTAATTAACCTGAAGTGATGATTCTCGGGAAAAAAGATGTAATAATACAAGGCCTTCACAGTAAAAATTTCTCTCCAAAATAAATAAAAAGCTAATAAATGTACATAATATGACCGGAATTAGTTTTCAAAGTTAGGTTTCTATTAAATAAAATCAGTTCAAAATAGCATAAATATAAGACATGATTTCTGTAGTATAAATTTTTTAGTGGAATTTCCGTCATGAGTTCGAGAAATAAGTTTATTTTTTATTTTTAATAAAAGAAATTTTTATAAAATTAAAGTACATTATTTTAGGTCATCTCTTATATGAATTGAAATATATAAATAAGTTATGATTTATATTTTATTTAACGAAGCTCTACTCTCAGATTATAGATTTTAGGCTATAAAATGTCTGGTAGTTTGGAATAACAGCTCATTGAGAAATGATAGAGAAATTTAATTCCTTATTGTTAAAATAATACTAATTATGGTAAGGCTTCGGAATGAATAACAGCTCATAACTATAAAAGGAGAAAAAAAAGCGTAAAGTAACTATTTAATCAAAAAAATTTCATCTATTTTCACAGTTTTTTTTAGTATTGTATGATTAAATCTCAGAAAACGAAAATGTGTTATAATATACTAAAATTCATTTAATATAATAATAAATATCTATATTTATAATTATATTATTTCTATTAATATTACTATATGAATTATATGGATAAATTTATAAGTCATAAAAATTAGCTCAATTATTTCATACTTTATTTTTTTCCATGCCTCATACAGTTCATCAAAGTTTTAGCTTATATATTTATATGAGAAAATATATGAAGAATATAATTATTAGCATAAATGAATAACATTAAGGCCCTTTAACAGAATAAAAAAATTTTAAAAAAAATAAAAAAGAGTTGATTTCAATATTTAAAAAATATATCATTAGATAATACGAGAGAATATATTATGAATATACATCAATTAGATCAAAATTCACAAATAGTTATAGATTAATCATTTATTAATCCTATTTTTATAAATCAAACCCAAAGAAAAGTTATAACATTCAAATATAACTTTTATCAAGAAAAAAATTATGATGAAAATTATCATTAATTTTAAATTTAAGATACTATTATCAAGATTTCTTACTCCGATAATTATTTAAAAGCGAAGTATATTATATTTATTAAGAAGTAACTAGTGTAATAATAATTCAATTAACAATAACATATATTTATAATCTGTTATTTTGGACAAAAAACAAAATAATAGATCGAAAAAATTTCCCTACCTCATAATCACACGATCAAATAAATACTGCTTCTAAAGAAACTAAGTGGATTTTTTTTTCGGAAAAAAAGTACTATAGTATATTTAGTTCTTCAGAGATGTTTATAAAATTAATAGAATGTCTGAAATTTCTCATGAAATTTCCTAATTTGTAGAATCGATTTGAAATCGCTAATACAGAAATAATTACTATCTTTAAGCTTCCTTATTTTGTTAATTAACTAAATTTTATTAAATATAACTTAGAAGAATAAAATAATATTTTATTTCGGTATAATTCAATCTAATTTAAGATAAATAGATGTTTGAATTTTTTAATAAAAATACGTATGAATAATTGAACAGAAAAAATATGAAATTTTCACACAAGACTCCCTGAAATAAAATAAAGAATAAGTTTATATAATAAATTTTTTCTCGCTGATATAAAAAACTGTGAAGATGATATAAAAATGATAATACAGACTAGGATTATTTTATATTTGGAATTAATGAACCTTCCTTATTAATTTCGCCATAAAAAATATATTTATTTTATTAATATTATCAGAATTTAGGAGTTATCATGCCAAAAAATCATGCAAAAAAGTTGGTATCAGACCTAAAATTCTGAGCTTATCTGTTATTGAGAATTTAAATTGATTCTTTTGATTTTGATTTTTTATTTTTGTCTCAGAAAGTTTATTAAAAATAATTAAAAAGTATACTAAACACTATCAAAAAATATTTAAAAAGTTCTTAAAATATTAAAAAAATAATTTTTCAACCGCCCCCCCTCCGCCGCTATAGCAGCTCCATACCCACTGGGCATTGGTTCAATGGGGCTGGTGAATCACTTATACTTTGCAGTATACGTGTTCTGGGCACGCGGATGCCGTTCAAAAATTTGGCTGTTTCCAGCTCAAAATTTTGATCGGCGGTGCCAGCTCGAAGCTGGCTCAAAGATTGTTTAGACTCTCCCCCAAGGAGTTTGCCAACTAGCCCCAACCGGGCTTCGTTGAAATTCGAAAGTAAAATTTTTTCGTCAGAGCGGATCGGTATCGGTATGAACCGGCCGATCGCCGTTGTTCTGTGATTTCGCCACCGGCTGCAGCTCAAAAGTATGTGGTCGACCGTCTCAGGCACACACAATTTGCAGCAGGGGAAAAATTTTTTGAATTTTTGGTCGACGATTTTCATGTTCGACAGGCGCTGGGCGGTCTGGAATGTGCCCATACGCATTTTTCCAATGTCCTGAAGGCCCAACTTCAGGTCCGGATACATAGCTTGAAGGTCAACCCAGTTGCCTTTTTTGCCGATTTTTCGGTCCACCGTCCACCGATGGATTACAGACCGGTTATTTCGTCGTTTCCGGTCGACTATCGTGATGATAGTCTGACCGTTTGAATCTTGAAAGCAAAA
>LSSN01002666.1:0-13197 GCA_001970855.1 Smittium culicis | reverse complement strand
CAAACAGAAATAATAATATAAATAGAGCGTCATTGAACCAATTCATGAGCACATAATCGATAAAATATCATCAGCAGCGAACATTTACGAAAATAAAATCTCCTCAATTGTGCTGGAAAATAAATAACTTTTCGCTATATTCGCCCAGGCACAGTTTGGTTTACTTTGTTTTAATTTTTACCTAATTAAAGCTGTAATCCATTTTAGTATATTTGATATTAAATAGCTAAAATGTATCAGGAAAATAATAATTGAATAACTTTTCTGAGGAAAACATAGAATTCTGCATCTGTACTTGCAAAATTACACAGGTCAAATTAGTAGCGCATTCAAAGATATATTATTTATGCTATACAAATGGCATTTATGTGCAAATTTTCCTATTTATATCTTTGATAACCATTATATTATTAAATCTATAAAAACTTTAAGGATAACTACTGCACATATCACAAAAAAAAATTAGCTAAGAATGAATTTATCTAATAAATCACGGACTAACAAGAAAAAATCATGATAATATGAACTAAAGAGATAAAAATTTACCAAGGATAATAAAATTTGGCTTAATCTTGATTCATTTGGGTGTTAATTTAGGAAATAATCAAATATCTATTATTTTTTTATACCTATTTCCAAAAAAATTGGATACATTTATATTATATTTGTAATGGACCAATTATATTTCGCATCAAGTTACCCATAAATTTTATTTCACATCCAAATTGCATTTTTATTAGATATATATTAGGGCTTAACTTCATACTTTTGAACAGATATGCTTTTCAATTTTTTCTTTACTTTTCAAAAATAAACAAATTTTTCTCTGAACCTTACGATCTTTAGAGTAATTTAGAAAACTTGCAGTAATTGAAATGATTTTTTAAACAGATTTTTTCGACATTAAAAATTTAGAGATTCTCTTTCAACTAGAAATTGTGATGAAAGTTATAAAAAAACGTTCTTTATAAACAATACGAAATACATAAAAAAACTTTTATTTATGCGAAAATATTAAAATAAACCAAACTTAAATTATTTTTTTCACGGATAAGTTATCATAATTTTTTTCATTGTTTAAAAGGTTTTATGGAAATTTTTATATCGCTAATATATAAATCTAAATCACGCTCTATATACTATTAGATAGGAGGAATCTAAGCCTGAAATTTTCTATGGTGAATGTAACGAGCCAATCATAGTTGAAATTCATCACCCACGATAGTATTTGGTATCATACTCATATCTATAAATATTTGTAATATTCTGATCAAAACAAGATTAACATTACCCCTGGAATATTTATCTAATACCAAACTCCACTATATCTCCTATAAACAAGCTTAAATTCCCGCTTTTATAAAGCTAAGCCAAGATAAGCTTTTCTATTTACATTATATGATTCACTAACTCTTTTCTATTCATAATTTACATATTAACTATAAATCCGCCTCTAATAATTTAATTCTTAAATAATATCAATAAAATTTAAACTCAAATTGGTTTTGAACTTTCAACCACTCAAAATCATTTATCTAATTTATTAATATACAATATTATTATTATTATTATTATTATTATTATTATTATTATTATTATTATTATTATTATTATTATTATTATTATTATTATTATTATTATTATTATTATTATTATTATTATTATTATTATTATTATTGATATATATTTTTAATACTTTGAAATATAATATTTTTGCTTATTCGAGAGAATTTTGAAATAAATAACAAAAATTTTGGACTTTAAAAAATTAATTCTAAATAAAAATATTTAATTTATTTATCCTTATACATTTTACTCTGGATTATATATCGAGCTTTGATAGAATTATAATTTAAAATAATCCAGGAATAATGAAACGAATATTACTATTTGAAACTTAGTTAATTAAATCTTGAATACCCAAGCCTTGAAATTAATTAATTTTAGGAAATTCCTGAGAAAATTTGACTATACTATTTCAATAATTAAATATAACATTTTCTGTATTTTAATATGATTTAAATGAATTTTTAATATTCAATCATATTTAACCTCTATAAAGAATTTTAGAAACCAAAGAAATATTATTTTATTATTTAATCAATTAATTATGCAAAAGTAAAAATCTTTAAAGGTATAGATGGTGGATTCTATAAACGAGAGAAGTTTTTCCTGATTTTCTTTTTCTAATTATAATCATTATTTATAATTTAAACAATATAGGAAAATATCATCGAATGATTTATGTGATACAATATATACATTTACCTAGTATAACTAAGTAAATAATATTTATATAAAAAATTTCTTCTTCTATTAAAACCTCATATATTATATCACTCTTCCTAAAAAGCATGTTTCAATATTTTCTCATTACTCAAAAAAATAATTAACATATTATTTATATAATTAGCAGCCTCAAATAACAATTTTTATAGAATATAAAAATTAATATTACAATAAAAAATATGAGATAATATTTATAAATGTATATTAATACTTTAATACACATTTAATAAAAGCAAAAAATCACTTGATGCTAAAATATACTAAAATATGGCACTTAAAGAATAAAAGCTGATTGATATAATTGGTAATAACATTTATAAAAATTTCTTATTTATATAAAAATTCGTAAATTTATTTAGTATTGTGTGCATATATAATTATCATATTGATTATTTATTTAGTTAATTTTATCATATTTTTGAGACTTTTAATAAAAAGTATGCTATAATTAATAATTTCGCTTTAATTTAATTTTATCCGTATATATACATAGATATTTTACTGATATTAACAGCAATTTTTAATGAATAATGTAATTTTTTAGTTTATCGAAATTTTTGTGTCCGTTAAATAAATCAAAAAAAATTCTGTGAGTATTATAGTATTAAAACTTTTTGATGATTTTATCAACTGTTTTTATCTATCTATATTAAATTCATAAAACTGGTATTATTTATTAAACTAAAATTCCCAGAAATTATAAAAAGAAGCATTAAAATACGAATTAAGAATCCCAGTTAGATTAAATATCTGACTCTAAATTTCGATATATATACTAAAAAAATTGAGTAAGAAATTGGTATTTTCTCCCAATTTTGGCTCAAATTCACCCTCAAATGGAAATTTGTCATTTTAGAGGTTTTTTAATCATAAAAATTGCTAAAAATGAACTAGCTACTAATTAAAAAAAAGAATTAGCTAAATTCTAGAATTACTAATATAATAATTTAATTGGATTGATTTTTTTAAAAATAAAAGTTATACTTAATTGGTCAAGTGCATGTTTTAGTTTCTATCTTGGAAATTATATTTTGGTTCATTATTTATCCATTTTTCAATATTGATGTGAATTACCTTCTCGGAGCGCAATTGATAATAGCCCAGATTGTTTCCAATATAAATATCCAATTCACAAATAAAATTTACTAAAACTTGCAACTTTAATTTAGTTAGCCTATAAAATAGCTTAATAAAAATGGTGTATACTTCAAAAAATAAATCAATATTTTTTTGATTAAAAAAAAATACGATTCTTAAAGGGTTGTTGTACCAAGATGTAGCCACATTTGAAGTTTAACTGTGTATATAAAAAATATATTAAAATTAATAAATAGTAAATAAAAAAGCGGTATAATTAAATATAATTTAAATTAGTGTAATACAATTTTAATACTTTCACAAGAGTTAATCTGTATTTGATCTATTAAATCTAGCAAAATAAAACCAATAAAAATAAAATAATTCGTAGTTTCAATCGCTTTTTTGTATATGATAATGGCGAGCAAAAAATAAATAAGATATAAATCATAAAATAAAAATTAAACTAATTTTTTAAAAGAGGGGTCGACGAGAAATATATTAAAAGTCTTATTAAAATATAAAAAAATATTTTATTTCAGTTTTAGTATGATGTTTCTTGTATAATTAATATTTTAGAGTAATGATATAAAATTTTAGGTCACATTTTTTTGTTTCTAATATTCTTATAAATAAATAAATAAATAAACTAAAATAACTCACAATATAGTTTACTTTAAGACAAAAGATTTTACAAGCCCACTGTATCTTATATACAGTATTGATGCTACATAGTTGCCATATTATCATCATAATCATTGTTTTTAAGTATGACAGAACTTTGGCGGGTTTAGGTGAAAAATAGATTATTAAAAGATATCCAGTTATTATAAATTTCAGAGTCTAAATAAAATAAAGCTTATTTATTCGAATTTATTAGAGAAAGAGGAGCATTATTCACAATAATTTTATTTGCAAATAATAATAAATTGATTTAACTGACTAATACATTTTAATCAATTTGATAATATATAATATTTGAATTTAAAACTCCAATTTAAGTTTAAAGTGAAGAAAAAAATTTATCGAAAATGTCCCACACCTCAAAAGAAGCTCCCGTGTAAACAGCTAAAATAATTCCAGATTATTTCAACTAATAAATTATCAGAAATTTGATCTATTACCATTTTATATAAGCTTAATATTGTTAAATATATTTTTATAGAAAATTAGATATTCAAAAAAGACTAAAATTTCGAACAAATTATAAAAAATTAAAAAAAATATATAATTCATAAACCTAATTTAGCACATGATTACTCTAGATGCCACATTTTGATCAAATAAAAATTTAAATTACTGATAATTGATCATTTATATATAAATAAACATCATTCTTAATAATATCAAAAAATAAAAAGGCAAATTATTACTATTAAGCAGAAAAATTTTTTTTAAAAAAATAAGTGTTTATATTATAAAATTTCATTAGTCAGTTTTAATTCTTCCTCCCCCACTTACATATTGTAATTAAATGTTTAGCAGTAATAGATTATAGTGACAGAATTCTAAATTTCAGATATCAAAATTTATTGGGCATGTTGGATATATTGTTATTTTACCAGGGTATGTATACTAAAATAATATTTGACTGTTATTATAGCCTAATTGAGGCAAATTGAACACTTTTTTTTAATTTTAAAAATTTTGGAGATATCAACTCATGATCCGGTGTTAAGGTACTGGGTTTTTATATTTTTAGAATATTATGTTGAGATTTGAACACTTTTAAACGCACTTTTGCTAGTTTTAGATTTTCATTTTTTTGATTTCCAATAGAAAGAAATATAAGAGATTATCCAATTTTGGAAATTATATTAATCAGCCTATAATATCAAATGAAATAGGTGATACAAAAATTTGCGTTGATAAAATAATTTTCTATTTTCATATCATTTAAAATAATTTCTAGTATCAGAAATCAATTTACTCTAGTAAATCTTCAAGAAAATAGTTATCTATTAGAAATGTAACAATCTATGGGATATTAGGCTCTATATTTTAGTTTTAAAATTATCATTTAATTTTTCGAATTACAAAAATATCAATAAACTAGCAATAAAAAAAACGGTATTCAGTATAGGTTCATTTCGCTTATCATTTTAGATGATATAGTCAGTATTTGTATTAAAATAACTAGATTTTTTTTTATAAAAGGCAAAAATTTAAAGCCCAACCCTATACCAATTCAATAAGAAAGTTTAACAGAAGAAAAGTTTTATTTAAAAAGCTTCAGATATAAGAGTAATTTATATTTATTAGGGTGTAGTCTATAAATAGTTTAATAGAGTTAGGCGGTAGAGATACTGTGAAAAAAACTAGTTTTTAATATACAAATCTGTTAAAAAAATATGAATATATATGAGGATTATTATCAAGTAGGCTCAATAAAAATAACTTGAGTATGAATAATACTATAGAATATATAATAGTATTTCTTTTTTACCAAATGAAAATATGTTTAATACTACTTTTTAAGCTCTAAAAATTTTTTTATGCTAAACATATTCATTTTGGTTTGAAAAATCAAATATATTTCAAGATTATTCATTAGGGGCAGTGGAATATTTAAAAGGGGTTTTTTAAAGTAACGAATAGTTTTTTGCGTAATGTATTAATATAAACTAGTTAAGATGAGTGATAATAGCATATCGATGATCACAATTAAAAAGTTTTTGGCCAGTGAAATGGCGAGGGCGTCGACGAGCTTTTCATTTTTCTTAGTATTGTTTGACTACTGGATAATACTGATGTTTATGTTAGAATGGTTCGTAGTGGTTGCGATCAGAACTATAAACTAACTAACTGGCTGGTAAAAACGGCCAAGTTATTAGTATCTGCAGTTTAAACGTGTGTAAACTAGCTCTAATAAATAGCCTACTAAAACATTCAATTACTTTTCAGCTAATAGCTTAAAATTTTAACTTTATACTACCATGTTTGTCTAAATGCTGAGAATCTCAATCATTACAAATGGCTAAACACATCATTTTTGTTTATTTGTGGGTGATTTTTCGGCTTTTTTATGTGCTTCCTTTTAACCCTTTCCCGTTCATCACTATTTAAAAAATTGAATTTATTGTTTCTTTTATGATTTCTAAACAAATATGTTATTCGTTGTTAAAATACAATAAGCCAATAATCGATATATATTCAAAGTTAAAGAATTTTAACTTATTATGGTTGGCTATTTTTGTAGGCCAAAAATAGTCTACCGCACGCGAAAGGGTTAAAAAGGTACAAGAATTTCTTATTTTAGAAAATTTGCCCAATGATTTTCTTACTTGATTCAACTGCTTTAAAAGCTAGAGTTGAAAAGGGTGATGATTGGCTAAAAAAGTCTAATATCCAGATTTATCCAATAGGTATATTTTGATGAACATGGGAGTGTCGCGTAGAGAATCTGAGGATAGAATAGGGAATGGTAATATAATGAAAAATGAATCAGCGAATTTGGCACTACATTATGCCTCAATAATGATCATTGGGACAAAAAAATGATATTCCAATGCTCTTCAATGGATTGTTCTATAAATAAAGAAGTGGATGTAGTCAGAAGTACACTTCTCTAATATAATATCAACATGAGGATTGTGTTATTATAGCCTATCACGTTTTAGTTTTCAACACCTCCGTGTTATTATACAATCATTTAAATCATTCTTTAAGATAATTAAGATTTTGTTTTTTAAATTGCCAAAATAAAAATTTAAATTATATTAATGAAAAAAACAATGATTCGTTCATATTTTTAATAAAGTGTATTCATTAAAAAAAAAATTAATACATTTATGGGATATTCTATTAGGAGCGGGGCAAAGTTTTTCAGAAATACTATGATAATATCATTTAAAAAAATCTATAGGCTGTGTACCTATATTCATTCATTAACACTTTATATTTTTATTTAAGAGTAAAGTTGAAAATAATGATCGGGGAATTTTTAAAAGGCAAAGTTCCGCACCTCTAAATTACTCAAAATATATAGACACATATGAAGAGTGGATTTTTTTCTAATAAAAATTTCCTTCGATTCAAACTTTATTTGTGGTTTAAATTCAATTAGTATACATCACAAATAGATTAATAAACTTAGCCAATAAAAACAACATGTTATTATTAAATATAAAATTCTAAGGATGATGCGTTACCCTCACCATAATAATATCTCATATATAAGGTTTTAAACTATACACATTGTTGCAGTTTAATATTAATGGTCTGAAATATTCAGAATTGTTAGTATAGTTATATCAGTTGAAAGTCATTTTAATTTTTCAACTTAAAAATTCCGTTTTGTTTTTTTTTAATATTATAAAGTTTTTATTTCTAAAAAAATTCAATGATTTATTTGTTGTTTATAGATTTTTATAAGCTTTTACAAGTTGTTAAATTATAAAGCGCTTTCTAGATATAGAATTCCACACATCCAGAAAAGAAATTAGCAGCATTATTCATAGACAATAAAGAAAAATAGTTTATAAACATATACATGCCAACAGATGATGTGATTTAATTTTTAACCAAGAGAATTAAGGCCTGAAGCTCGAAGTAAAAAATTTTTTTTAATAAGGCAAATTAAAATTCTCGTCCTTAAAGCAATTTTATATTTATAGAAATTCCAAGTCTCCAGTTTTGAATTTTTTAATGTTTAATCCACTCAGCATAATTTTATAAGATTTTTTCATGAATAAATAAATAGCTAGGATATAATCTTTATAGAGAAATGATTACATAATTTCGCTAAAAGATTATAAAAAAAAAATTAAGATATATGATAAAAAAAATGTGATACTTATTTTAAATTTAGAAAAAAATTCATTTTTTATCAAAGCTACGAGATAGTATAATTGTTACATCTAACTATGAGAAAGGTTTGTCAAATAATTGTATATCGTGTTGTGCTATGGATTCGTTATTAATTACTTTTTTTTTAGCATTCTTTATATTCAAAAGTAGAAATTTATAATGATTTCTTTCGTTTTTAAGTATCAAGTAATTATACATATAAAAGCGGGGCATTTTACTAGCTTTATATTGGAATATTACTATTTATATAAAATGCTTTAATTCTAGTATTTACAATCAAGACAATTTAAAGCTTTTTTTATGGCGAGAAAGACCACTAAAAAAGCAGAAAATATGATTTATATTATTTCATTTGTTATACATCGCCTGATATATCATTTGATTTTTTTTTTTACAGCAATAATAAAAGAGATAATTTCAGAAGTATCAAGTCAAATGAATTTATTATTTAATAAAAAAGGTTAAGTTTATTAATTGTTCCTACGATAACATATTAAATTAATTTGAGTGTAGGTTAACCTTATATTTAATATATTATTCAGCATAATGCTAATTAAATTTAGAATAGATAATTCGCCTGTATTAAAAGCTTTATTTATTTAAATATGACGGCTATATCATTCCCATATAAACTACTAAAAATTCTGTATTTTAATTCAATTAGCAGAAGAAAAAAACAATGAACTAATTTTGGTAAGTATACTAAAGTTTCTTAAGAGGAGATGAATATTAATATAATATAATATTTTTGCAAAATGCTAGCTAAATGAAGCAATTTTCTGCATCAGATGGCTTATTCGATATAACTATAAATTAAATTTTCAATTCATGGCTAGGAAAAAATTTAATAGAAAAACTTGCGTTTCTCTGGATAGTTTCGCATAAATAATTAATTAAAAAAACAGCTAAGGTGTATAGGAGTGTTTTAAAGTGAGATCTTGTATATTAATCTTTCAGCTGTCTAATCTAAACAAAAAATATTAAAGCTGCATTAATGATAGAAAAATGGGGGATTCTGAACGAAGAGAGCACTTTGTTGCAGTTTAATATTATTGGCTTGGAAAATATAAAATGTAAATATTATTGGCGGCATCGAAAAGGCATTTTGTTTTTTCTATTTACTCTATTAATTGTGAAATTTTAATTTGCTAAAAAAAAGCAACGATTTTACTCATTGGGTATAATTTTTTAATTCATGTTTATACGCTGCAACACTTTACACTATAAAATGACTCCTTCATAAAGAATCTCCCAAATGGATAACTTTAAAAAATTAAACAGCTGAACCATGAATAAGCAATAAAAATAGATTTTCATTAACAAAACAGATTTCAAATAGTGAAATTTAAATTTTTTATATTTATACAATACTTTTATTTTGAGAAGTGTACAATAGCTTTAAAAAAAGAGTTTAATCTTTATTTCTTGCGAGTATCATCTCTATTATACCAACAGAAATACTACTTTTAGCAATAATATATACTTTGATGGACTATATGCAATTTTAAGGGTAATTGAGCTAGACTCATAAAAGTAATTAAGAAAGGGACACAATTTAAATAAAATGGGTGCTTTGAAATATTTTTGAAATGAGTTTCTCATTTACTCGACAAAAGCGTCTTATAGATGGTGATCATTTTTTTTATAATTCAATTGTTTAATTATTACAATCACACTAATTTTCATGATAATAAAACGAGTGTAAATTATTATGTTCATCAATTGTAATCATAATTGAATATTTGAATGTAATTCTTTCAAATAAAAGGGATAAAAAGAAAAGCACACATTCACCATTTTCATTCAATGATCCCACCTTCGTTTTATGCAGAATCCATCGCTATTGTTACCATATCACTAATATTGGTATTTTTTACAGGTCTAAAAGGCTGTTTTTTAATTTGAGAAATCATTGTCCTTTTAATTATATAGGGGAAAGAAAATGAGTAAACTTGAACATGGTATTTGGATTTATTATTTTCGATATGGCATAAAATAAAAAAAATCGACCAAAAATCCTTTAATCCTTTCACACATTCTTATTGATTTCTCGATTTTTTGAATGCAAGAAGCAAATATCACAAATAAAAGTTTCCAGTGCGCTAAGGCTGTTTTTATTAGTTTAAGTGACGAGTGTGCATTCTTTGGCATATGCTCAAAAAAAAAAAGAAAGATTAGTATATCACTATTCTTTTTGACAATTCGTTAATTCATACTATTCACATCACAGTAAAAAGCAGTACAATCAGCTTTCTAGGCTTTAATTGATTTAATTTTTTATCTCACTTGAAGAAAATCCCTCCCCACCTATTACCCATTAATCCAACACCAACTCTCCCCCATATACTATATATAATATCCCTCCACAGCCTTTAAAAGCATATAGGGGAAAAAAACCTACCATACCCGTTCACCTATCCCGTTACATTGCACATGTATTAGCTGGAATAATATGCAACAATTAGCATAGTTTCAACAATAGAGAGGTATAAACAAAATGATAAATCACCCACTCACTCAAATGTCCAGGCGACATATTGATTACGTATGTGTGATTTTGTAACAGATGATTTATTGATATAACTGTGATTTTGAAGCAAGAGTGCTAGAATCAGTATTTTTATTTTATATTAGAAGTAGCAGCAGCAACGAAAAATAGAAAAATATGGTCACTAGGCTTTAGAGGATGTACATAAAGTGAGTTTAAGTTTACGATTGTTTGAGGGGTATAATTTACCAACATTAAAGAAAAAAACCAGTATATTTGAAGAAAAAATGGAGCTGCGTGTGTGTTTGAGCTTCATTATTATTTTTTTTTTTATAAAATAATAAATGTGTGTGTGTGTGTGTGTGTGTGCGGGGGAGGGTGTATATAATCGTTTAATGTAAAATGTGATAATTTTTTATTTTTACATTTACTTTGTTCGCTAAATCTCTCGATTTATATATTTTTTTATTTTCCATGATCATCGCTTGTAAAAAAGGTTCTAATTCCTTCATTTGTGGTGTATAGTAAAATCCTTTTATTCAGTCCAATTCTTAATTGTTTTAGTGATTTTTTCTTATATTGAAATCCCTTTTTTTATTTCCAAAAAAAGTATGAATTTTTTTTTTGAATGTAGACTATATAAAGGAAATAATGGAAATGGTGCGTCAATTATAATTGAGGATAGTTAGTAGAATTTAATCCCGTAAATAAGCTATTAATTGTGCCCTTTGAAATTAAAGTTTATTTTGAATATCATATATATATACATATGCCTCAATTCTTTTTTAGTTAGTACCATAAAAAGTTCGACATTAACTCCCTCCCTCCTTTTTTTCGCCCCCCTCATATCTTCTTAATATACTTTTTTACATATATACATACACTTCTACGATATAAACGTACCAGTTCCATATTGTATATTTTATATTCTATATATCTAATCAAACCCTCATTTCGCAAACCATTAATATTTATTAAACTTTGCTTTTATAGCCTTTTATATAGCGTATACTTTTTTTTCGACTTGACAAGTTGACATAACTCTGCCTAGTTTTTAAATTTCATTTTACATATAAACGACTTTAATATAATAACAGTGCATTAATTTTTATAATAAGAGGTAGCCATACTTTATTACATTTACTCTTTGTACAGCACTTTAAAAAAGTTTTCTCTTTTTTTAAAATCAAGTCAACACATAAAAAACTACGAGTTAATATTTCTATTGCGAATATAGGTTTTGTATTAAAACAGAAAAGAAACTTTATAATAATAACAATTTTTGAGGAGGAGATAAAAGACTATAGGAGACGTCTTATTTTGTCATTAAAAGAAGTTATAATTATAGAGAGTGTGAGAGGGAATGTCGCATAATACAAGGTCTGAAAAAAATAATGGGATGTTTGGTGATAACCAGCAGCAACAACAGCAACAACAACAATTTATAGAATCGCCAGCGATACAAAAAAACACGGGAGTGGCTAGCGAGTCGATGCTGCCTCCAGCACAAGAAAATGTAACTATCTTGAAAAACGTATTGAAAACAAACTCATTGGAGCAGCAAGGAAATGCAGCAAGTTTTAAAGGGTCAAATCAGTCAACAATTCTTGGGGTTAGTAGTCCAAAAGGTGGAGCGGCTATGGGTATGAGCAAAGAGAGAACTATTGCTGTTGCTACAAAAAAAAGGTCGAGGTCGATATGCACGGTGAGCGCGCAAACCAGCAGAACTAAATTCAGTAGAACGTCTGTGGATCTGCGGAACAGGTTTGTATTTAGTGATTTCAAGGATAACAAGGGTGTAGATTTTGAAGAGGATAATGGGCAACTGGAGCCATTTATAGACGGGTCTGGAAGTAGTGAGCTGATGTTACCATCAGAGTGTATGTATATGGCTTGCCCACCAATAAACAGATATACATTGGCAGAGTTGTCGATAAGAAAGATACTAAACAATCCGAAGCTGAGACACGAGATAGTGTTTGAGACTAAGCTTGAGTTTCGTCCAAAGACGGTGACAGAGATAGATCCATCAAAGTTAAAGAGCGCAGAGAATTACTGGAATCGAATAGATAAAGATTTGGTGAACTATGGATTTTTCAAGGAAAGGTTTAATACGATATGCAATCCATCAGCAACGAGGATATCGAGGCTTGTTATTGAGATTAAAGGAATAATAATAGACATTCTGCAAGATTTGGAGCATCCAGATCTCTTGCATAGCATCACAGAAATTGATGAAAGTTTAATTATTCAGCAGCTGCGGTATGGCAAGTTCTGCGTTTCTAGCATGACATCAGTGTTTGTCAGCGCAATGAGCCAGATTTCACGAGTAGAAAGGCACGAGAGGATAAAAGCGATCGAGGAATTAGTGGCGAAGAAAAACTATTGCGCGGCTTTCAAGGAAACGCTGTATTGCCTTGAGCAGATAAAGATGGATATAGCAAACACGTCAATAGAGAATTTCAAGAATTACCTAAAGTCGAGCTCGGTTTGCTTTGAAAAAACGCAATTCAATAATTACCTGGAAGGGAAAC
>LSSN01002660.1:0-15608 GCA_001970855.1 Smittium culicis | reverse complement strand
TTAAAGCTGTTTTATAGCTTGCTGAATTATCCTCCAATAAAAATTAATGAAAAGGACTTTTAAGAGAGTATAAATCATTCGATTTTCCTGCAAATAAAAAATAAGTGCTGAACTAATTTGGCATGGTATACAGTGTATTTGATATAGAGTACAAGCAAACAAAACACTAGAGATCTTCTATTAGTGATCATCTTTCTATAAAATTTATTTGGCATCTAAAGGAATTAACAGAATAATTTTTATAGAGCGTTATGTTCAATTATATTATATTTTTATTGCTGTTTTTTGTAAACAAAAAATATACACAAGATGTATCTATGATTTATATGTGCACATGATGTTATGCATATTTTACGTTATTTTTATAAAACTTTGAAGATGATTAGTAGCTAAAGATAAGTTAGGATCTTTTATATACATTTTAGATAGCCACACATATAATTATCAACAATAGGGCACATAATCTGCACATCCTTATACTGACAACTAAAATTTAGATGTTTATAGTAAAAATTTCTTTAATATTTATAAGTATTAATTTATGAAAAGTTTTTATGTCAATGAAAACATAAAAACAAAAAAAAAAAAATCATATTTTATCTTTGAGGAAGTATCAATATTTCCAAAATCATATTTTATCTTTGAGGAAGTATCAATATTTCCAAAACCATAAGAGCATCGCTTTAGCTTATTTTTCTTTCTCTCCTTTGAATTACAAAAAAACTATTTTACTTTATATAGACTGCTGCTAATAGGTATATAGAAATAATATACTAGTATACATAACTAATTAATAAAACCCGATCTTTATCAAAATGTTTAAGTTTAAAAAACTGAAAATCAAGCGTTTCGGTAGAAGTAAAAAGAAAGAAAATCCAAATGAAAATAAAAGCTTAGACTTTTTTAGTGATAATGAAGGAAAATTAGGAGATTCGAATAATTTGATAGATGGGAGATGTAGATCCGAATTAATAATTCCAAGGTTAGAATATTTACTAGACAATAATGAAAAACCCTACTATTCAGAAAATGAGTATTCTGAATTAGAAGAAGATGCGCATGAAGAAAAAAATAACAATTATGCGAGTACCGATAAAACTGCTGCTGGCTCAGATAGCGAACTTCAAAATTCTGATTTAAAAGAGGGAAAAATTGAAAGTGAAAGAAAAATAGCAGCTCTAAGACCAATAAGTTCATACGCTTCAAATGGCAGACTCATATCTCAAACACAAGAAAAAGTAGAGTATGTTAACCCAAAGAAGTTTATAAGTAGCTCAGATGTGAAAATAGATAATGACTTAAACAGAAGCACCGGTGAGATTTATTTGAGTTCATCAAGAGGTGGTCGAGATTTCAACGTAGAGACTCTGGATGGATATCGAGAAGTTTCACCTAGCAATATAAATTTTTCAGTCCCTGCAATTTTTAATGAAAGTAATTACAATACCCAAGATAAAGCAAATATAGTCAATGGTAAAGATAAAAGTCGCTTGTTTCCAACAACTAAAATCAAGAATAAAGACTGTTCAACAGATAGTAGCGGTAGTGAGTTTGGTTATAGACTATCAAACCCAGAGAAATCAAAGTCAGCTTCTAGGTCAATGAAGCCCGTGACGCCTGATTACGAAAAAATGTATGAAAGCACAGCTAACAAGAATAACACAATTAATGAAAAGTTTAAAGATGGTTCAGAAAGACGTCCTAATTCGATAAGAGAGCTAACCCGATTTTACGGATTATTTATTTCCGAAGAAAAAAATGACGAAACTAAACTGCAAAATAAACATAATGGCGATGGCGGCGATAACGACGAATCTTACATCGGAGAAGTTGAAGAAAAATTCAGAATATCTAAAAGGCTATTTTTATTTATTTCTTTTTCAAGGCTTCTAGCATTTCTAGCGGGGATATTAGCTTTTGGATTTGCCTTATCTACTTTAAAGGTTATTTCATTATAATTTTCAGCCTATATTCACATTAAATTTTGCAAATTATATCCGGTATACTTAAAAGTACTATGTTAAAAAATGATTAAAAAAATCTTTTAATTAGGGAACAAACGATTCTGATGAAGTTTTCGGAGCATTTTCTATCATATGTTTGCTTATTGCATGCATAATAAACATTGTATTTTCCATATACTTATTGTTTTCACAATTTATAGACAAGCGGATTATTTTAGCTACAAAAAAGTATAAATTCAATGTGCTCACGATTGATTTAGTATGTCTTCTAGCGTGGCTACTTTCCACAATTATATCTGTTTCGAATACAAATTGTAGTACTCAACCAAACAATCAATGGTAAATTTTATAATTATTTTACTGAAAATTCTTTTTCTTATTCAAAAAAAGTCTATTAAAAAATCGATAGAAAACAAATATAGAATAAATATTCTAAATTGTAGGTGTAAAAAATTTAGTTCGGCAATGTATACGGGTATCTCAGCGCTTATTATGGCAGCTGTAAACTTTTCTTTGGATATGTTTTGGGTGAACCAGAACAAAAAAGTGTAACATTTAGTAGCTTAAGAAAAAACTAGATAATTATTTATTTATCAGGGGCTAATGTTTCCAGAACACAAAAAAAAACTTCATAGGTTTATTAATCTAAAAAATTTTCTGTATATATATATTTTTTATTTTATTTTATTTAGACGTTCTTTAATAAATAAAGTTAACAAATATTGTTGTGGCTTAATAATCTAAATCTTTCTAAAAAAATCTATATAAAAGTAAAAATTCTCCCTTTAGTTTACATTAAAATATTTTCAGATTAAATTATGGCATAACTTTAGCTTTAATTTTTAATTTTTGTCGACATTTGATGTGGGAATAACAAAAAATTTTATCATCTCAATTTTTACATGAATTAAAAAAATGATTCCTTTACATTTTTTACTGATTTGGTAGCTACGTATGAGGTTTAAAAATCGTGATTATAAAATCTATATTGATATAGTGTACCAAGAATAAAAAAGTAATTATAATATAATAATTATTGGATAGATAGTTGTAAATATATATAATTATACTTATAAAAGTATTGAATTTAAAATTATAAAAAATACATAGTATTAATTAATTGTTTTCTACAATAATTATCATATCAATATCAAATAGATACCTATATTTCCATCATATTCCCAAACATCAATAATTTCAAGTATAATAAAACCACATTTAAAGAAGCAAAAAAGAAATTTATCTTGTACGAATATCCTATTTTTTTTAAAGTAATTATTCTGAAGAGTGGATTAAGTGAAAACTAGCCTTCGCTTATTCTCGCTTTAATATGCTTTTATATAAATGAGTTCTTCGCTTCAAAAATTAGTGCAGCTGGAATAAAATTAATTTAATCGTAAATAGTCAGTAGTAAACCCTATATGGGTTTAGGATTAATCATATATGGATGAATTTTTTTTTATTTTCACGAAAGTATGTTTTAATAGAAATAAAATCTAATAATAACAATCTAAAATTTTATTAATATATTCTACACAAAAAAAAAACAATAATTTGAAAATTAATATAAATAATATAATGGAAAAGAAATTTTCTATTAAAAACCTTTTCATCCCACTCCCCTCTGCCGCTCTAGCAGCTTCGTACCCACTGGGCATTTGTTCAAGAGCAAAGGGTGATTTAATGATAAATATAATCAATATAATCTACAAAAAATTGTTTACAATGAAAATATCAAAATATACAATTCAGATTCTATCCAAATATCTATGAATGTAGTCAGCCATCGAAAATAAAATGAAAAAAAATGAAATAAGATCAACATCGACAGAAAATTCTTAAAAATAAAGATATAAAAGATCGGCGTTTCCACCTAGAACTGAAAATTGTAGTGTGAAAATAAAAAAAAATTAATTCATAATATTGAGAACTAATCTAATATACAGACAATAAAAATAAAATCTTTAATAGAGCTGATTTTTAAACAGAAATATAATTAAATTACTAATTAAGAAACAATTAAGATTTTAAAGCAGAATATTAAAAAAGTGTATTGGAAAATATAGTACATATGTTTGAATTTCTACAGTTCAATTTATTAGATTTGAAGGAGGATAGGGGTAATATTATAGTATCTGTATCTTGATAAAGATTCTATTTTAGTAAACTCAAGAGATTTAGAAAGGATACTTAACTCTATAATTATTAATTTTTAGCTGAGCTATTTACATTTTTTTTCAGTAAAAGATCAATGCTCTTTAGAATTTCGTCAGCTCGAGATTCAAATACATCTAAAGCAGCTTCTGTAGCTTGTATGTCCTGCATAATCCCATTAAATTCCAGATCTTTAATATCTATATCGCTTTGGTCTGCTTTTTTTCTAATTTCAGCTAAAGAATTATTTAGTTCTTCTATGCTCATTATATTCTTGCTCATTTTTTATTAATTGTAGAATAAATATAACTGAGTAGATTAGGAGTACCTAAGTTTCGTTATTGAATCTATTATCGTAGATAGCTTGATGGGTGTAATGTTTGCAGCTATGAAATTTACACAAACAGTATCTAACACTTATTGAATAACGTATAGTGATAACTTTCGTTTGGCATTGTTAAATTTATATGTCCAATAGATCGTTTACAGCCTTCAAATTTAACTGCATAATAGCCAATAATTACTGCTATTATTATGCAAATAAAATTAAGCTAATGTTCTATTTGCTGCGCTCCATCGAGTTTGAAACCACTATCTACAATTATTGGTGATTCATGCTCTATAAATCACTTACTTGTCGTTATTGGCCAGAATTAACGAATAAGTGCTCGTAGGATATTTACGCTAGCAAATAAGCAGTAGTATTTTCAAAAGTGTTTCGCATTATGTTTATTTAGAAAACAAAATTCGAGTTCACTATAATTTAAAAAAAAGTTAAAGTTACAAATAACATCTTATGTAGTTTAAAACAGTGCTTTTGCGAGTTATTCATTTCATTTACCGAAACTCAAATTTATTTCAAGGACTAAACATTTTTATCTTCAATTTCTAAACTAGAAAATTTATATAATGCAAGTTCTTGCTGAAATTTCAAAATCAATTGCCCCACCTAGCGATAAAAGCCAATTTACAGTGGGCAAAATCGATGCTGGTATGGCTGTTTTATTAACTTGCGAAAATCAACAAATTGAATTCCCTTCGATTTTATTACCTGAAGGAGTCAAAACAGGCTCGGTGGTATGCATAAATGTAACTCGCGATACTGTTCAAGAAGTTTCTAGAAAAATCAACTTTGATAAGCTACAAGATGCCATTTTTCACGAATTTGGAAGTTTTGTTCAACATCCACCAGTCTTATCGGTAAGATCAACCACCCAAACTAGTTGTATTATTGAATGGTCCAAACTAGATATCGGTAAAGATCGTTTACTTGGCTTGCATCTTTTCAAGAACAATCAGCGCCTACCTTTAAATTTGCCCAAAACATTAAAGTCTGCCAACATTAATAACTTTGTGAAAGTTAGTGGACTTGAACTTAACCTCGATTATGAATTCTCCCTAGAGATGAAAACCTCTTCAGGTACTTTTTGGTCAGATGCAGTCAAAGTAAAGACCCATTCCCTTGACAATCTAACTGGTATTGTTGTCGCCTTTGGTCAATTTGAAGATGCAAGCAATTCTAATCTAAATCCTGATGATTTAGAAAATAAAAGTATTACTAAAAGATCGGCAACTGCAGGTAAATGTGCTGAAGTCATTGAAAAAGTCGGTGGAAAATGGTCGACTCAAATTGATATTAATGTAACTCACTTTATTTGCCAAATTCCGTCTGGCCCCCAATACGACCTTGCAACAGCCTATAACATTCCAATCGTTAAGCCTGAATGGATATTTGCTTGTGAAGCTGATAGAAAATTACAACCTGCACTGACTTATTACTTGTCAAGATAAAAGTTCAAAAAAATAGTATTTTCTATCCTATTTTCATTCTTTTATTTCAACCTTTATTCCAAACACATACGCTAACACTACCATTCTATTTCATTTTATTTGTCTTTAATAAATTCCAAAAAAATTTATTCAACTTTTTTACTCCTATACTATGTCTACCTATAGCTAACTGAAACTATCTACGTTCAATTCTAATCCAAGTCCATTAAATAATTGTACCCTCAATATTTATCACGATAACCTATATTAAATGTCAAAAATTTAATAACCAAATTTTTACTACTCAATATATTATCTTTGTTTTGATAAAAATGTGTATCGAACTTACGATTTAAAGAGTCATATAAACTAAAATTAAATTAATTATCATTAAAATCTAAGAAACTCGGAAATTGATCATTCGTACACAAAAATTGAATTTGAATTATTTTCCAATTTGACTTTTTCATAAATTATGAGAGGGTTTGTCTTAAATATAGGATTTAGTAATCAAAAGTAAACCATTTAATATATGTAATTATAATTAACATATTAAGGTGCTTTTTCAACATAAATTCTTTTTAAAAAACATTTATTTGTGTCTCTTTGAATGAATAAATTGTTTAAATTTTTTGAAAAGCAATATCAGAATTGCAGTAAGAAGTAATTTGATATTCAGAGATCAAAATAAATATTTGGAAACGCGATTGAAAAAAGCTTTCTTTTCGATATTTGACAGAGAGAATCTGTATATAATATACGTTTTTAAATGTATCAAAGAAAAAATAAGAATTTAATAAAAGATTAAAATTTGGGTGCTATGGAGGTACCCCCATCAACTACAATAACAGCACCGTTAGTATAAGCCCCAGCCTTTGAAGCGAGATAGATACAGACGCCTGCCATATCGTCAGGATTACCAATGCGGCGCATAGGGTTATTGCCGATAATTGAATCTTTGTTCTTGGCGAGAGTTTCAGCCATCATTTTACTCATGAAAGGGCCTGGAGCAACAGCATTAACAGTAATGTTCCTGACCCCGAGGTGAGTAGACATGACACGGGTCAAATGGTGTAAACCAGCTTTAGATGCATTATATGCATAGGTAGGCTGGACAGACACACGATGTCCTGCAATCGAGCCGATATTAATTATCCTCGCAGGTGTTTCGAAACTAGCTCTCTTAAGCAACAAAGGTAGCATCTTTTGCGACAAAAAGAATATATTAGTCAAGTTCAAGTTCATTACTTTCATAAAGCCTTCATACGGGTAGTCGTCAATAACTGAAGACCACGTAGCACCTGCGTTATTAACAAGGATATCGACGCCAGATGGTTCAAGAGCTGATAAACGATTGACCAAGTTTTCGATATCAGCCATTTTCTGCAAGTCGGCTGGGATTGGGTGGCAGGTTCCTGGTCCTTTAGCAGTTAGCTTTGTTGCCACGCTATCACAAACATCTTTACTTCTACTGCTGATATAAACTTTCGCGCCGTTCGTTACAAATCCCTACATATAGTAATACGATACTTAGATGTATTTTAAGTATAAATTAAATAGTATTTATATAAAAGTTGAAAATACGTTTATTTGTAATAAAGATCATAAAGTAAATTATAACCTCTGCTATCATTAGCCCAATTCCGCGAGATCCACCTGTGACTAAAACTACCTTTCCCTGTACATTAAATAGTGTGTTGATATCCATATTTAAGCTAAATAGTATTTTTAGTATAAACTGCTGTTCTAAGTAATAATACAAACTCAATAGAAGTAAGAACTTTATTTTCTTCAAAGCATTAGTTTCTACAAACTTTTCATATCTCCTAGTAGCAAAACTCGCTTAAATACAAAAAAAAAATTTAAAATTTTAGTAGTTTAAATCTAATATCCCGTGTAAAAAAAAAAAAAAGCTAATCAAAAAATAAATAAAAAATTCAGGAGAGAATGTTTGCATTTATTTCACAAGGATTATATTTTTGTTCACTATTATTTTAATATTTTCAAATAAGACTTTGTTGCCAAAAAAGTATACTAAAATACCAAAACCAATAAGTAATTTGTGTTTTTAGGAATCCGAGTTTTTATTAATTTAGAACTAAACATTTCAAACAACACCAAGCTTGTATGATGTCTCTGTAGTGCTAGAAAGTAATCGCGTCAAATAATTTTACTTTTTATTTTCTAAATTCTTTATTAGCAAACTTTAAACATCTTTATTTGGCCTTTAAAATTTTTTTGCTAGAAAAAAAAAACATATAGATATAACTTTATTATTAATCTACAACATATCTACGTATCTGATATAAATCAAAGTAACATAACTTTGATTTTATAAATAAACCTAATAACTTATTCTGAGCTAATCTGTGCCTAGATAGTGTTTATTTTATGTCAGATAACTTCGATAACTTGAAATGTAATTTAAATAAAAAAAATGGTTTCTATACTAGAACATTAGATCTTGTTTGGTAATCGCAAATTTAAAAATTAATTCTTTATGTGAGTGAAGCAGATTTAGCTCAATTTACTATTTTTAGATCATAAAATGTATAAATTTATAGAATTTGCAGTGTTAAAAATAAATTCACATATTCTATATTCGTATATGCCCTTCATTTCGGGTCAGTATGTGTAAGATCTAAATTATAAAGGTATATCTATACCTGCTAATTTTTCTTACTATCATTTTTAAAATGAGATTAATATATCATGCTAGGTTAAAGTACCTGTATTATTAGTGATATTAATCTGCTGTGAAACCAACTTTTAGGTTGAATAACTATACTTTCGTACGAATAAATAACACCTATACCCAGATTTAAATCCCTATTTTTATTATTAATGAAATTTTTTACGAATAAATTATTAAAGTATGGTAAATCCTGTACCATATACATTTTAAAAATTTGGTTGATAAAAACTATAATTATTTTTATTTCTATTAATTATAAAGGTTATTTGCTAATTATTGATTAAAAAATATTGATTTGCTTTTTTTTTTGTAAATATACTTTTTAAACAGCTTTAAAATTATAAAGTATAGTATAATTTACACTATTTTTATATCATCTTCATACCTTATGTCCGAAATTAACTAGATGGTTATAAGATTATTTTTAAACACATTATGTATCCATAATTTACTAACGTGGAAAACCCGTATATAAAACGTGCTTCTGCGGTCTTTTAAATCGAAGTTGGTTATTTGATTCTGGAAGAAAAAACGTATTATTAATATTAAAAGCTCATTATTTTTGAATATTGTTTCTTAACATATAACACCCGGATTTAACAAATATTACTTTTATCTCCTTAAAGACTAAACACGACAAGTCTGTAAATTTTTAATGAGCCAGAATGGTTTTATGAATTAGCTATATTATTCAAGATAACACTGATTATGATTACTACAAACAATTGAAGTTCGTTTAAAACTTTGTGGAATTAATTTCCATATTTTTAGAGGTTAAAAAATTTATTGATAAATTACTATCATATTATATAAGTTTGGTCTATTAATTGAGCTAGAGACAAGTTGTTAAATAAAAGTGAAATAAAAGACGCCCGTTTAATATAATTTTTTATTTTAAAAACTAAAAACTAACAGTTTTGATACAAGATAACAAAGTAAAATTTTATTTATAGATTTTTATGTTAGTATTTAATTCGTAGTAAATTCTAGGCTGATAAAATATCTAGTTAATTTGTGAATCCTCAAATAATTAATATTATCAGTCGAATTAAGGGATATTCAGGAATATTTCCTAATAGGAAAAATTAGTAAAACAATATATCACGAAGAATATTGCAGCGAATTATCCTACTGTCAAAAAAAAATTCTCATTTTCGAAGAGCAATAGATTAAATTAAAAGTAATGTCTGGATTTAAGATTTTCTTTTTTTAGATTTGTATTTTTGAGTCTGTTCACGCGGGTCAATGACTTCATAGTCGTTAGCTTTGAAATAAGATTCTGGTTTATAAGCCGATTCTTTAAAATTTAACTTGTGGCCTAACCACCCTCTTTTGCTTCCCGAGTCATTATTTTTTGATAAGATATTGGTATCAGTCACAGCAAAGCTTTTTTCTTCTTGTAAACATGATTTACAGTTTACAAGCAAATGCAGTTTACAAACAGCAGGCTTACTAGAGCCTACAGAATCAGAATTTGAGGATAGATCTTGGGTTGGTGCACTGGAACTTGATTTGATGAGCTTTTTAAAAGATTTAAGCTTATCCATGAGTAAGCTCTCTTTATCTATCTTGCTACCACTTCCAAAGTTACTGTTAACAGGCAATTTTGCGGGTTTTTTATATTTATTCAATTGTTCAGAAAGTAGAGACTTACCGTCATACAATTTACTTTTTTTCTCATTGGAAACTGAGTTAGAACTTTTGGCAATTGACTCAACATCTTTTTCAGAGGACTTTTTTATGTCAGGTAACGTTGCAGATCTGTGATAACACAAAAATAATTATTACCAAATTTGTAATAGTCTTGATAGCTTGTAATAGTATTTAATAATTAGAGGTAAAATATTTAACGCTTACGATGGTGGTTTTCTAAGGCCTATTTCGATACTATTTTCATTTTTAGTCGTGGAATGAGGGCTATTTCGGTTCATATTGGATTTGGGTTCGTCTATATCATTCAATGGTAAATTTGACTCTGATATAGAATCATTTTGAATTTCAATATTTGTGGTACTTAATGGTGGCTTTGATACGCTTATATCCTTATCAACATTTGATTTATCTTTTTTTGAAATTTTGCTTTTCAATCTATCTAATTTCTGAAAATTAGATATTATGGAAATTAAAATATGAAAAAAGATTAGATGAAAACTGAAAGGGCAATAAATAATTGGATATAAATTTTATATGACTTTGAAATGAAGAATAAGTATAAATTTATTACTGATGAAGTATCTTCATCCTGAGGGGTTTTAGGAACATTTCTATTATTGGAATTATTAATCGTGTCGTGGATGCTGATGATTTTTGTTTTATTTTTCATACCATTATTATTGTCTTCATCTGAATCATTTGTAACTTCGTCGAGGTTAAAGGAAAGTAGAGTTTTGAGTCTTTAGATGAAAGATTCCAAAAAAAAAAAAATAAAGTTTTTTTATATAATATTTCATAAGATTATTCAATACAGCTATTATTGTTTTTTTTTTGTAGATGATAAATTTAACAAATTAAAAGAAATTTACTTTTTTTTAGGTATTTTCGTCGAAATGGGCTTTTTATTTATGGTTGAACGTGTTTGCATGGCTTTTCTTTCAGAGCTTGTTATTCTAGGAACTATATCATTGAAGGGGTTTGTCAGTACACGGGCGTTTAGTACTTTTTTTGGATATTGTGGTCGCTCTGTTTCAGGGTCTACTTCGCCTTCAGCAAGTTTCAAAGCATTATATATCGAATCTCCAACAATCTAATGAAAATGTTTAGTATTAAAAAATAAATTATTTTTGTAATTTATCGGAGTTCGAGCGATAGAAAAGGATAAGCTAGGTTGAATAATAAGAGGTTTAATTTTTTTACAGTTCCAAAAATGGTTGCATTTCCTGCAAGTTCGGGAGTAACGCCTAAAGTTATAAAAAATTGACTGGCGTTCTCTTTTTCGTCATTGCTAGCCATAGCTACTAAGCCTCTACGAACGAACCTGAGCCTAGAATGAGGCTCGATGGGAAAAGGATCACCATAAATAGATTCTCCACCTAATGTAAATTTGAAAAATAGTCAGGATACATATACTTAGATTTTAAGTAATTAAGTACGATCGCAGAAAAAATGCGTAAAAAAAGCATATATGAAAGTTATAAGAGATATGGATAAAATGGATAAGAAAAACTAATATACCTAAGCCGGTTCCAGTCGGATCTCCTCCTTGAATAACAAAGCCAGGGACTACTCTATGAAAGATTGTATTGTCGTAATAACCCTCCATACACAATTGAACGAAATTTCTAACGGCTTTGGGAGCTTCTTTGGGCCATAGCTCGATTTCCAGATCGCCTGAGGAAGTTTCTAGTATGATTTTCCCTCTATTTTTATTTTATTTATGGAAGCGTATTAAATAGTAGCTATTTTAAACAGCTTAATTAGATTTAAGAATATTGAGTGGAAAGGCTGCTATGTACATATCTTCTATTGTTGATTTAGCTTACCTTGTAGGAGGCTCTTGGATGTATATGTTGCTCATCGTATTTGAGCTAATATAAATTCACTACTTAATATGAATTGAAATAAACAGTTGATTGTTTTTGAAATTAATATTGTTTACGTTATTTAAATTGTATTTATGATTAAAAGTAGGTGATCTTTTTTCAAATCCGCTAAATTAATTTGCCAAAAAAATTATAGGAAAAGAAAAGATAAAAGTGTGAAAATGGCATTTTTATTGGACATAAAACGAAACTTTGAATAAATAGTGACAATAGGCTATAGATATATCAAAACAAATAGATTATTGGGCATAATAATTCAATGATGATGATTATTAGCTTAAAGGCGCTGGACAACGATGGCACTTGCACCGCCTCCGCCGTTGCAAATAGCGGCACATCCATACTCTCCCGGTTTTAGGGAGTGGATAAGAGTAACTACGATTCTGGATCCGGAACTGCCTAGCGGGTGACCAAGCGAAACAGCACCGCCTTTCTGGTTAATTAGCTCGTAAGGGAGACCTAAAACTTTAGCTGCGATTAAAGGAACGGCGCTAAAAGCTTCGTTAAGTTCCCAGGCAGCGATATCAGCGACCGACAAGTTGGCCCTTAACAAAGCAGTTGGGATTGCAAGGGCAGGAGCTGAGGCGAAATCGATTGGTTCAGTGCTGGCATCTGCATATGAAACAATTCTTGCCAAAGGAGCGACCTGTTCGCTATTTCCAGAGCTGGTGCTGTTAATTTTGTTAATTGAAGCTTCATCCATGAGTACAAGAGCACTTGAACCATCGCTTAATTTACTGGCATTAGCTGGAGTGATTGTTCCATCTTTTTCGAAAGTTGGCTTAAGTGTTGGGAATTTTTCTGGTCTAAAATTCTTGATCTCTTCGTCTTCACAAACTACGATGGGGCCTTTTTTAGATTTTATGGTAACGGGGACCATTTCCTGTTCAAATAGGCTATTAGCTACGGATTTTTGAGATCTAGTGTATGAGTCAATGGCAAATTTATCTTGCATTTCCCTAGTGATTCCGTGTTTTTTTGCTGAAATCTCGACACAGTTACCCATCAACATTTTAGAGCCTGGATCTGTCAAACCATCATGTATGAGCAAATCCTTTAAGACACTGTTTCCGAAAGTCAAACCTCTCTTTGAAGAAAATCTTTTTTTTTTTTGGTAGACAAAAATTGATAGTTAGTGGATTTACAAGTTTGTGCATAATTTGCGTAAAAACAAAAGTAAAAAAAAAAACTGTAATTGTAATATGAATTGTTGAACTGTTTTATACTTACGGTACATTGGACATGCTTTCCATTCCTCCTGCAACCATAATAGGAGATATCCCGAGTTGAACATTTTGTGCGGCTAACATTATTGACTTCATTCCTGAAGCGCATACTTTATTTATTGTAGTAGATGGTACAGCTGTGGGTATACCGGCAGCTAAACTGGCTTGGGTAGAAGGAGCTTGTCCTTCACCTCCTTGAAGAACCTGACCCATATAGACTTCATTTACTTTATCACCAGTTATTTTTGATCTTTCTAAAGCAGCGCGTATAGCAATCGAGCCGAGATTAGTTGCAGAAAGCGACTTCAAAGCACCTAAGAAGCTTCCGGTTGGAGTTCTAACTATTTTAAAGGTAGTATTATAATTATTAGTCAGGGTATGATAAGGGGCATAATAGTTATATACCTGCTGATGTGATAAATACTTTGTTCATTTTTGATATAAAATACCTAGAAAATCTGTAAAGATTTGAAATAAAGAGGGTTTTTTATTATTGAGATTATTTAGACAGTGCAAATGACGAAAGATAGCTTACTAGAAAAATTAAGAAAAATCTAAACTGTTTCTTATCTTTACAGCTTAAGGGGCAATTGGCTAGATATAACAAAATGCTGATTAATACTTTAGCTTGCATCTATTTCCCTTATGAATCTTTTGGCTCAGTTTTATCTTAGGCTTTGCTATACTCCATTTCTATTCGGCTAAACAAAATCCAATCGTGGGAAAAGAGAACCGTGCCAACTAAGTAACCACTGTCCCACGTGATAATACCTATTATCTAAATAAGAAGCAGTTTTTACTCCAGATATAAAAAATATGTGCACTGAGAATAACTTAGTTTTTATTATTTAGCAAGAAACTCGAAATTTCATCTCAAGTTAGCTTTATTAAATGTGATACCAAAAAATATTAGCTCTTATAGAATCGAAAATGATCTTATTAACAAGATCATCTTCGAGTATTTTCTATGATTGTGTGCATACTAATAAGTGACCCAATAATTAAACAGAAAGGGCATGACTTCTATTACTTTTTGTAATATATATGGCTGATGAAACAATTTTTCATTTGTATAGCTAATCTCATACAAAATATTTCTAACAGAAATTCACTCCTAACCATAATCTATTCATAACAAGGTCAATAATAATAATATGTTTCTTATTCAATCTTGGAAATTGAATATTTCAGCTTCTAAGAAAATTTCTGAACGTGATCAGGATAATCATTACAGTCTAGCATAGGAATTGTGTACAGGAAAGAAAATAATAAATAATCAAGCTCAGTATAAAGAGTGTCTGTATCACCCGATTCAAAGCTCTCTGAATGCGAAATACCTACTCTTTGAATCTCTTATAGCTATCACCATTTATGTTCAACTAAGGACACGGAATTTTATGATTAATTTTTAGTTTTATTTATTGAAATATAAAGCACTTGTCATTTTTAATCCAAAGTTTATAATTTCATCTTTAGTAAAAACCTCATTACTTACTATTTACACTGTTTAGAACAAAATACCGCCATATTGATACTTATATACATACCTATGTTCTTAGTCAAGGCTGTTAGCTTGCTTGAAGAGTTTATGCTTGAACTTTGCTAGAAATTGTAGATATTATGTAAATTTACTATCTATAACTTAGTTCTAAGAAAGTTTGTGTGATTCTCTTTGGTTATATTTTATTATAATTTGATCTATAATTTTTAGTGCGAGTAATAAGCTAATAAGTTATTTAAGTAAAGTTTTGATTTCTTTTATCAAAAATTTATCTATATAAATCGAGTGTAAAATATATAAAAAAGCATATTAAGTAATTATTAATTATAACAGTCTTTTTAATTATTATAGTGAATCTAATTCAGGATTTTTAAAGCAGTATAAATTCACAAGTAATCATAATTAATTTAGAAAATTATATATCAATTAGATTTTAGATTGAAATTTTATTAATCGAACCCCAGAAAGTCATCAAATAAAATTACATATCAAGTTCGCTGAAGTTTTTCATTGTAAAAAAAATCACGTTCTTTTATATGATTTCCGTTAATATTGTTTTCGTGTGCAAACATTATATTAGATAAATTATTTATTTTATTTTCCACAGGACGTTAATTTAATAAAAGCGCATTTTTGCTTCAGATTTAATTGCATTTACTCTTGTAACCTACTTGAAAAAAATTAAAATTAAAAAAAGTAATCGATTTAGTTTGAAATTTACTGCAAAGTAGACTACAAATTATATTACAGACAAATAAG
>LSSN01002657.1:0-43598 GCA_001970855.1 Smittium culicis | reverse complement strand
TAATTTAATAATTTAATAATTTAATAATTTAATAATTTAATAATTTAATAATTTAATAATTTAATAATTTAATAATTTAATAATTTAATAATTTAATAATTTAATAATTTAATAATTTAATAATTTAATAATTTAATAATTTAATAATTTAATAATTTAATAATTTAATAATTTAATAATTTAATAATTTAATAATTTAATAATTTAATAATTTAATAATTTAATAATTTAATAATTTAATAATTTAATAATTTAATAATTTAATAATTTAATAATTTAATAATTTAATAATTTAATAATTTAATAATTTAATAATTTAATAATTTAATAATTTAATAATTTAATAATTTAATAATTTAATAATTTAATAATTTAATTTTGAAATATTGACGAAAAAACCGTTTTATTAAATTTAAGTATAAATTTTCTAGATTATATTTTCTATATAATAATACTATGAGTTAATCTTATCTATAATTAGCTATATTTTTCCAAGTATTTTCTTATTTTTTTTTAAATTTAACTTTTGATCTAAATTCATTTATTTAAATATTTTATACGATTAAATAAGTTTATTAATATTTAAAATAGTAGATTTGATTCATTTATTCAATAAAAAATTTATTTCATAACATCTATAGCTCATAATCCACCATTTAAAATATAGAAAATATGTCAAATATAATTTTTTTTTATTATCATCGTAGGTTATTATTAAATGTGATGTTTTATATATCGCTATTTTAAATATGTGATTTCATTCAAAATATTGCAATCATATAGCTTGATATCAATCATTTTGGAATCAATAGAAAAAATAAAATATACACTCTTTGATCCCTTTAAATGTCTTTCAAATCCACACATAATTTCAAAAAAAATTTTAGAAATATGTATCATTTGTTAAAATAACATAAATTATATATGATATTCGATTTCTCTAAAATAAATTATCCATCAACTCTTCAAGTTACTTAAAATTTCAAAGATTAAAAAATAAAACGGCGAAATAATTAAAGAGATTATTTTAGTGAGTTATCAATCTTTTATATTTAACAAATATTCATGAGAGTATATTATTTATATTTTTTAATTACGTTACTGATCTTTTTATTTCAAAAAATAACAACTTAATGAGAAATATTTGGTTCTTTAACCCGTGTTTAAGAATTTTTTTTCTACTAAACGTAGTCAAAAATTTATTAATATAACTTTATTTATTATTAGGTTCTTCAAAATATTTTCATTTAAAATAAAACGAAAAAATATGAAAAATTTAAAGATATTATTAAATAGTTAAATTAAAAAAATTAAAATAACATATAGAATTTAAAATATAAATATTATCTTTTTATGGTATCAAAATATTAATAATATTTAAAGTTTTCAGTTTCATATATTTTTTTAATCCTTAATCATTAGATCTCTTTGATAAATTGTATTGAATTGGCTCGAATTTTCTAAATTATAAATATTATTGACTAATATTAAAAAGAATTTAAATTATATATGTAACAGTATTTAGACGCGAGAATATATTTTAATAAGTTCTAGCAGATAAAAAATTTAAATTTATGCATATAATACAGAAAAATAGTATAGAAATGTTTTCAAGAAAATTTTTTGCAATAAAATTCTCGAATAAAACGAACTTTATACTAATTATACAACATTTTCATAGATTCTCTAATATCTAATTAAAAACGTAAAAAAAAACCCCCAATTTCTTTTTTTTACTTGATTTTTTCTTGAATTAAAATTTAAGCTATATTTGGATTGATTTTATTCTTAGATTTACACTATTTAATAATTATATGCTATAAAAAAACTTGCTTAAATTTATTTTTTGGGCTAAAAAATTTAAATGCATTTTATATTTATAAATATAAATTTAATTAGTCCCTAAGAATTGATCACAAAAAGTCACAATACAAATAAAACAATTAAAATTAAAATATTATTAATTTATTAAGAATAATTTTATTTATTTTTAGATCAAGTCGATCAGCATGTATAGTGTATCATTTATTATTTCACAGGTGTTAAATTTTATTTTTTGAAACTACGAAAGATAAGGATTAGAAAAAACTAATTTAATAAAGCTATATTATGCAATAAAATAAGATATATTAATAATTGTATTCTTGCTTTATTATTATTTACATATTTAATATAATGTTTTATAATGTTTAAATTAGTATTACAAATATATATTTATTCTAATAAAAAATTGAAAAAACACTTTTTTTTACCTTTTTTTTGATACACTATATAATATTTTGATATGAATGAAGTGTCCTAATAATTTTTGAATTAATGTGAATAGCTCTTTTTATATTATTATTATTTTGAAAAATATATAAAACATTTAATATAATTTTATCAGATTAGATGACATTATGCTCTTTGTTACTAAAAATTTGATTATTATGATCGTTATAATAATTCTCTTCATGTATATAATAACTTTCGATGAAAATAATATTTCCTCATTAAATTTTATTGTAGCTTAAAACTATTACCATGTTTAATAAATAATCTTTTAAACCTGATAGCACTTTTCTGATTATCAAGTGATTAGCGTCATCTAATCACGGATTTAATATTCTTGTGACCTCACTTAAAATTTTTTTTGAAACAATACTTTAAGATTCAGCTGATATTTTTATAGAATCCTATATATCAAGATTGCTACAAAATTCCGATGCTATAGAAGATTCAGTACTTAAAATATAGTTTATTTTTTCAAATTTTGAATTAAAAAATACATTAATAAGCTATATAAAATGTGCTGTGTTTGATGAGATGAACAAAACTTCTAATAAATCTACTAAATTTGATGAAAAACTCGAATTAACAAATTAATTACCAATTATTAGCAATATTTTAAGATCAATTTTCTTCATTTTACAATAAATTTTCAATCTGTATACAAGTTCTTTGATAAAATATTGGCTATATATATTATTGTCATATTTAATTTTTTTTGATAATCTCCAAATTAATTTAGATCGTTTTTATTTCATTCTTTTAAATATCTAGGATTCTCAATAGTGCAGGTAATAATTTATTTAGTTTTAATAAATCTCGATTAGTCTGATCCTAATGATAAAACTATCATATCTTTTATATACTTTATTATTGAAATTTATTTTTCATCTAAAGAAAATTTTGTTCTTTTAGGCATTTTTTTACGATATAGATTGGTTAAAATAAGTTTTAAATACCTATAATTACAGATAAATTTAGTTTTTCTAAATAAAGAATACTCATGGTTTATCTTAAAGCTATTTAGGGAACTTAAAATATTATCTTACTCATTAGTTGGGAAAATATCTAGCTCAGAAATGACCACAACTTTCAGCCTCTCCTATAAACTTTATACTATGAATTCACTCTCTGCGTTTGATGTTATCAAAAAAAAAAAAAACCGATAACTAATAAATTTATTTTTTCAGCATACGAAAAATTATTTTTATTTATTAATTTCATTTTTGGTATCTTTCATAAATCACTTTTACTCTGAAGTATATTGATAGCTTGTATTTTTTCAGAAATTGACATTTATTTTCTTTTTTTTGTTAGATTTATGATTTATGTTTAGTTCCTGATATTTATCTATAGATATTATCAGACTATTCTTATTTAAAATGAAAAAGTCAATACCGTATATATTTTATGGATATTTTAAAAGTATAAATACATCTCAGTAAATGACAGGAAATTTTTTTAGTATATTTTTAACGCAAGTAAAAACCAACTCACTGCCTGTCTAATTCAAAAGACAACCAAAAATAGTTTTAATTTATTTTTTAGTTTTAATATTTACCAATAATTCGCTCTATCATATTTTTTTTAAAAAAAATGAATTTCAATAATAAAAAAACTTTCTTTAATTTAATTTTTTGAATCAGAGTTTATTAAACATAATTCAAGAGCATACAAATAACTTATAAATAATATTTAAAAAACTTTTTTCAACTGCCCTCATCCAACGCTCTAGCAACTCCATACACAATGGGAATTGGTCTAAGTTAAATTAATCCGATACGTGGAATTGAGCCCTCGCCGCCTCGGTGAAAATGAGGAGTCCTAAACACTGGGTCATATTGCAAATAAAAACTGTTGTTGTATATATGAAATATACAATCATATTACCCAATATAATCCATTCATTATTGATCAATATTAATCATATTTTTTCCTCCTATGATTTTGCTGATTAATTATTGATTGGTAAAGAAAGGATTATTTCCTTTTATATTAGTTTACATTTACATTTTATTTTCTTTACTTTATAAGTAAAAATACTATTTATCTTTAAGGGATTCACTTTTTGTGAATCCCTGTTCTTATTTTAATAAATAAATTCCACCTAAACAAATACAATCAAACTTATCTCAATAAAGATAACCGAAAAAGATAAAATATATAATAAACCATTTTTATACTTTACAGTGGAGCCCAATACTAAATTTTACCATTTATTCACCCTTATTTAAACACTTTGTGTTGACAATCTAGATTAACTATATATCAACACTGATATAGTTACATAATCAATATTAAGCTAACAACCTTATAATTTTTTAGAGATATAAATCTATCTATCAGTATTATTAAATACTCCCAGTACCGTTTTCAATATTAATAAATTGGAGACGCTCTACGCAATTTTTTTCAAAAAAAATCTGAATCCTAAACAAGAAATTCTAAAGAAGCTACTTTTTGTTTAAAAAATCAAATATTCGTGTTCAACCTTACAAAATTGAGTACGGTCTATAGTTGATTTCTCAAACATTCAATTGATAGTATATAAACTCTCATAATTTTAGAATCAAACACGTAACCACTTTTCTAAAGATTTTTACCCACTGTTCGAAAGATTTTTACCCACTTTTTGAAAGATTTTTAACCACTCTTCATAAGATTTTTACCCACTCTTCGAAAGATTTGTACTCACTTTTCGAAAGATTTTTATCAACTATTGGAATCAATTTTACCTACCGACACAAATTACTAGTACATATCAATCGACAGAATAAGAAGCGGAATATTGAAACAAAGCCTAAACAATCAAGATGAAGAATACCTGTCTGGAACCAAAAATATATACAGGTAAGGATGAAGAAGACCCAGAAAGATGGATCAAGCGCTATGACTGCTTCAGGATAACTTGTAACTGGACCGAAGATCAAGCCATGGGATACATCGATCTCTTTTTAGAGGGAAAAGCCTTAATGTGGCATAAATGCATCTGCAGTTCGATAACGGACTGGGCCTCTCTCAAGGATAAATTTATCAAAACTTTCAAAGACGAAGAGATTGAAACGGATGCATGGAATGAGTTGGTCTCATACGCTTGTCGAGAAAAGGATACAATTGAGATTACTGGAGACTTGTCCAGGCTGTTTGAAAAAGCAAAAATAACTTCAATCACTGAGAAGTTAAGATACTTACTCAGATCATTGAGCCCAAAGCAAAAAAGGAAGATTTTATCGGTGGAATGCAGAACGTTTGAAGCCGCTATGGACATACTAGTAAAGAATGAACGTCTAGACAAAGTAATAAAAGATATACCAATGTCTGATACGCATACTAAAAACATTGTAAAGGATATAGATCCAATGGATAGTTTTATAACTCGCTTTGAGGCATTGAGTGTTAACTTAATCAATAAGGTCGAACAATCACAGGTGGCAATGGAGAATCAGAAAAGATATTATGACACAAATTGTAGCATCTGCAACCGTTTTGGACATAAGTCGGATTCTTTCTATCAAAGAAGAAACAATTTCAAAGAATCAACTAATAAAATAACTGGAAGTTTAGCTACTAACGACAAAAAATTCAAAGGAACAAATTGCATCGAGGTATTAAAACCTGAGATCTCAGAAAAAGACATTTTTTTAGCCGAAAAAAGAGCTCAAAGCGAAGAAAATTCGGAAAAGTTAAAACGCACTAGAATTGTAGACTCCGATAATAATGATCAAATAATCAGGGAGAGACCAATAATTCAAGAGAGAAAACCAGTAGAAATCAAGCTGAGCGAAGCCATAGCCCCTTACTCAATTAGGTAGAACCTCTCACAAGCAAATGCAAATTTAAGCATTTCGCAATTACTTCAAGTATCACCAAGTGTGAGAAGAGAACTAATGAGCCTCTGTAAGAGAGTGGAAACAAAAGAAGTGGACAAAATAGAACTAGACAAAATTGCTAACACGAACTGCAGAGGTCTAGTATCGATTTTTGGAAAACGGCATTGGGCAATCCTGGATACAGGCGCTGCTTGTTCAGTGATATCTGAAACCTTGATGCAAGAAATCGGTTTAGAAGTTGATACTAATGATAATCAGATAATTATTACCGCCGATGGGAAAAGACGTAATACATTAGGAACCATATCCAGCGTTCCGATAAAAATTGCAAACTAAAGTTTTCCCGCGGATGTATTGGTGATAAAAGTGAAAAAACCTACTTATACCAGGAACAGACTGGTTTACGAGATATAGAGCAATCCTAGATTTAAAATCGAAAGAATTGGTTTTAGAAGCCCCAAACGCAGATGTGGTACTTAAATTATACACTAAGACACCTCATAAAAGAATTTACGAAGAAATAGAAATATTTGGGATTGCGATAGAGAAAGATCAAACCGATAAGAGTCACTTTGAAACGAAATATATAAACAATTTAATAATATCTGATGTACTGAATAAATTTCAGGATCTTTTCGTCAGCTATATGTCAGAATTAATCCAAACTACAGCTGTAGAACATTCAATTGAAACAGGAAACGCACAACCAATTAAGCTATACCCTTACAGAGTCTCACACGTCATGAAAGAACGAGTACGAGAGGATCTGGTAAAAATGGAGAGAGAAAAAATTATGCAGAAATGTCAATACAATTGGTTTGCACCGATTGTGACGGTTCTAAAAAAGAACGGTGAGCTTAGAATCTGCTCTGACTACAGGCGCCTCAATGAAGTTACCAAAAAGGATAGCTATCCCCTTCCGCGAGTGGATGAAATATTTGACGCGTTGTCCGGTTCAGAGATTTTTAGTATTTTAGACGCAAAGAACGGTTTCTGGCAAGTTCCCATAAAAGAAGAAGATAGAGACAAAACGGCTTTCAGTTATCCCGGAGGTGGATTATTCTGCTATAGAGTAATGCCATTTGGATTAAAAAATAGCCCCGCGACCTTCCAACGCCTAATGGAAAAGGTATTGCAGCCGGTGTTGTGGAAGAATGCATTAGTGTTCATAGATGATATAATAATTTTCTCAAAAAATGTTAAAGATCATGTCAAACACTTGAACGAAGTTTTTACACTGTTGAGAGATAGTAACATCAAACTTAATAGAGAGAAATTTATATTCAATAGAGACACTCTTAATTATTTAGGCCATACCGTATCATCAAAGGGAATAAAAACCAATAGTGATAAAGTCAAGGAGATTCTAAAAGCAAAGACCCCAATAAATCTCAAGGAATTGCAGTCATTCCTCGGTATGGTAGGATATTACCGAAAATATATTCAAAATTTTATTAAAATAGCTGCTCCTCTAACTAAACTTTTGAGAAAGGAAGAAAAATGAATTTGGTCTACAGAACAATCAGCTGCAACCAAAGAATTAAAATTAGCCCTATAAGAAGCCCCAGTATTAGCTCATCCCGACTGGGAAAAGACTTTTACACTTACCACAGACGCCAGCGGAAAAGGTCTAGGTGCGATATTGTCTCAAAAAGTAGGAAAAGAAGAAAGACCTATAGCATATGGGAGTAGAGCTTTAAAAAAGCATGAAAAAAACTACTCGGTAACCAATATGGAAGGATTAGGAGTGATTTGGGGAGTGAATTTGTTCAAAAATTACTTGTGGGGGAAACGATTTAAAATTATAACTGATCACTCCGCACTCGTGCAACTATTCAAATCTAAGGAGCTGTCAGGAAGACTAGCAAGATGGAATAAAATATTAAATGAGTTTGATTTTGAGATAATACACCGCCCGGGATCAAAAAACCCAGCAGATTATCTCAGAAACCCAGCAGATAGTGAAATAGTACACGAGGCAATAGAAATGCTACAGTTGATGGGAATAGACCTAGAAAAATCAGGGAAAATTACGAATTACTTAGTAGATAAATCTTATCCAATCGATTATAGCGAAGTAGATAGAAGGAAATTAAGAAACAGCGCTAAACTATACTCTGTAAAAGACGGCCGGCTATACCGAAAATCCAAGAAATTTGGTGATAGAATCGTAATAAATGAGAATAATAGATAGATTTAATTAGAAGGCTTCATGGAGAAAGTCATAACGGCATAAATAACACCTGGGATCAAGTAAAATCAATTTATTACGGCACAGGGCTATATAAAATAGTGAAAGAAGCTGTTTCCACATGCGCAATTTGCCAAAGATACAATGGAACGACATCAAGGATTCACGAACTTGTACCCATTCTTGCTCTGAAGCCTTTTCAAATAATGGGTTTAGATTCGATCGGACCAATTTTCCCTATTACTAGCAATGGAAACAGATATATATTAACAGCGATAGACTACTGTACCAAATGGCCAATCGCACAAACAGTAGCTAACGTTCAATCAGAAACTGTAATTAACTTTTTATTAACTGAAGTGGTGCAATAATACGGAATACCAACCCAAATAATCACAGACAGAGGGTCTAACTTTCTCAGCGATATCACGTTGGAATTCTATAAAAATTTAGAAATAAAGCATACGCCTACAACTACCTATAGACCTCAGTCAAATGGACAAGTGGAAAGGTTGAATCGTACTCTGAAAAGCACCCTATCTAAAATATGTATAGATAACGAAGAAGACTGGGATACGTACTTATGGAAAGTTCTTTTATCTATCAGATCAATGAAAAAACAGTCAACTGGATTTACACCGGAAAATCTTGTATATGGTCAGAATATCACGCTACCCAGCGCTTGGATTGCCCCAGAAGGTGAAATTAATATCGAAGATGCAGTATCTGAACGGATTTCATATATAAATACTGGTTTGGAATAATTAAGAAAATTGGACTACAAGAAGAATGAAAAAAGCAAAATCACTAGCTCAAATCGATACAACCAGAGAGTTGTTAAAAGTCAGTACAAATTAGGCGACAGAGTCCTAAAACATACTGACGTACTCAAATCAAAATTTTCAGCGGTTTGGGAGGGTCCCTATACAATTACTAAAGCTGGAAATAAAGGGGCTTACACAATTATAGACTTCAGCGGCAACTATGATATAACGCATGGAGATAAACTAAAGCTATATAGAGAATCAAATAGGATGATACCTGAAGTCTCATCCGCAAAACTCAATTCAACATTACAAAGGTTTAGGTCAATTTACGTCATTGAGTTGGATGAATATCTTAAACAGGGGGTACTGTTGTATATATGAAATATACAATCATATTACCCAATATAATCCATTCATTATTGATCAATATTAATCATATTTTTTCCTCCTATGGTTTTGCTGATTAAGTATTGATTGGTAAAGAAAGGATTATTTCCTTTTATATTAGTTTACATTTAAATTTTATTTTCTTTACTTTACAAGTAAAAATACTATTTATCTTTAAGGGATTCACTTTTTGTGAATCCCTGTTCTTATTTTAATAAATAAATTGCACCTAAACAAATACGATCAAACTTATCTCAAAGATAACCGAAAAAGATAAAATATATAATAAACCATTTTTATACTTTACACTGTCGTTATACAAATTTTTTTAATAATAATTATATTCATTTTAAAGGATTAAACAAAAATGAATTGACTAATTTTTCAATTATAAACAAACCTGTGTAAATCGTAAAAATAATTTACTTGATTTTAAATTTTCGCGATAAGAAATTCGCGAATAATGAGGGCTACGTGTAGTTATTTATTAAAATGATTTAAGCATTTTCATTGGATAGCGGTAGTATGCAGAATTACTCCACTTTAAATTCATGAGTATAGAACGATTTTTTCAATCATAATCACGCAAATAATGATGATTTATTCATTAAAAAATTTTACATTTTTCGTATAGTTTTAGACCCAGAAAGGAATCATAAAAAATATCACAAGCATCAATTAATGCCATTAAAGATTGCTTCCTGCAATCGATAAATAATTAATATTTTTGCTAATAAAATTTTAGCGACACTCTGCACTTTTACATACCAGAGCTGCCTGGTGATATTATTATAGAAATTTATTATTATTATTATTTTTTATATTTTGAGCTCTAAAAATTTGAGCAAAATTTGTATTCGCTGTGTGAAAATTTTTTTCGAATGTTTGTGATATTAATTCTTTTCCAAATGACATGTTTAAAAAAATAACTAATTGAATATTTTTGATTCATAATCAAATTTTTATTTGTATTTATTATAGTATATACCATTATATTACTGATTCTCTGAATAAATTGTTTTTATTAAATCTAGTCTGCTACATTTGGTAGTTAAAAAAAACTACTGCCAGGGAAAGGGTTAAGTAATAAGCTGAAAAATAACTATATTTCCCACTCAAAAATAAATAAGCTGATAATAATAAGTTTATACTTTTGGAAATAAAATTTAATATCAATAATATTATACAGCTTTAGTGTATTTGGGAAACTCTTTTGAAGAGCGGAAATTTTTCTATTAAAATTTTCCTTTGACTCAAATTACATTTGGGGTTAAACTTCAATTAGTATATATTATCAAATGGACTGAATTTGTTATCCAATAGAATTACCGAATTCTATTAACAAATAAAATTCATAAGAAAGAGAGTTCCTCTCGCCCTAATAGTCTCCCATTTATCTGAACTTGTAATTTATAGTATTTACTCATGAATAAATTGGAACTAATCACGGGAGACTAATAATTTATTATTTGATCGGGATAAAAATTCAAGTTTTTTACATAGTCTCACCAAAAAGAGGTGGCACGTGTCTATTGGTGGATTTTCTAAAACTAAAGCGCTAATTTGATAAAATTGAAAATAGGTCTAAAAATAATAATTATCGCGTTTAATTAAGCGTGCGGTTGTATCTTTCTTAAAATGCAACTCTGGATAATATTAATGAATTTATTATTTATAGCCAATCAGTTGTTGCCGAATCATTATAAATAATTCACACCAACCCTTACACGTCCTGAGCTTTGAAAAATGCAAGTGTTTTTTACACAATGAGTTTATAAACAAAAATAAAATTAACATTTAAATTCTATACAGCTAATATATTGTCTAGTTTTATACTTTGCTCTTAGCCATTTATATAATTTTAAAATAGAATAGATAGTTTTTGGAGCTATAAAATTTTGAATAATCATTGAGTGGGCTTAATGAATTTTAAAAATATTATAATAATTATATCAAAGCTCATATCTAGTATTTTAAATATAGATTATCAGGATTAAATTAGTTTAATACTTTTGGTAGAATGCGTTATAAAAACACACTTTATAAATAATCAACTGAGCTCGCACAAGGAATTAAAGTCATTGAATTTGTGATATATTGTCATAATACTTAAAAATAAATATAACAAATGCCTAAATTACATAGAAAATATTTATTTCTTAGTCAAATACTGTTAAAAGGGCTAAAAATTATATATAACTTTTATCTTCCGATATTTTCATTGCAATTTTCTATTTCACAATCGCTTTAAAAGCTGTTAGATTAGATATATTTTTATTTACTATTATTTATGAAATTTTGTTGGACAGTTTAGACGTTTGATAAAATCTAAAAGTGTCTGATATAAAATAGTATTAAAATTCGTGAAATAATTTTAAAGCGCGTTCTAAAGCTCTAGAAACCATACTTGTCCATATTTGCTTAAAAGTAAATTACCTATTTTTCCAGTTTGATCGCCTTTTTAAATGTAAAACTTCAAAGCGAGTTTTGAGCTTTATGATGATATTCATCTGAACTTGATATTACATAATACCAAGTTATATAATAATGTTAAAAAAATCACTCTTATCCAATAATGTGATAGTCATTAAAGGTGTATTTTAGTGTAAATAAAAAAAAATAGCTTGTTGAATTAAAAACGAATTTAACAGCTAGCGTACAATTATTTTTGGCAAATTAAAATGCAATATATCAGATAATTGAGGCGTTTAATAAGAGTTGTATGTTCCACACTTTTCCAGATTGAAAGAATAGCTTTTGATTTATGTAAACTTGCTTATAAAGTTACAAGATCATTACACCTATTAAATTAAAAAATCAAACTTTAATATTTGTATTCATGATTATCGTTTAAAGCCAATATGGCTGGAAGTTTTATATATAAAAGTAGCCTTTAATTTTTACACGCGTTTTTCTAGTAAAAGCACGCCCAAAAATTTCAAGATAAGGAATCGAGATAATGCCAAGTTAATTGAAACTAGTATATGGAAGTTGTCAATATATAAAAGCCATCCATATTTAATCGTAGTTTAAGTTTAATACATGTTGTTGCATTAATATAAATTATAACTAATAATTTCCAATTTTAAACACATTAGATACAAATTTTCGTTTCAAAAAAATTTATCTAGTATCATTTATAATATATACAGCTATACAGTCACTAACATATTAGTTTAAATCATAATAATTATAAAAAAGCCTTTGATATCAAATAGATAGATTTCCGTTACTTGAATTAATATAAAAATTAAGTATTTTAAATTTTTTTGCATTGGATTTGACGCAAATATTCGCAAGTTAAACATTTAAGCGCAAAGGTAATTTTTTTTCAAATTTTTTATATTATACATATTAAAATAGTACTAATCATAAATTAAGAAAAACTGAAAAGCGTCATATATATATATATATATATTTCATATATTAATATAAGATTAGCATGACACTAACTGTTGATGAGAATGAAGGCGGAGTGTTATAAGTAGTGAATATTATAATGAAAGTTCTGGAATGATTATAATAATGATTTGAAAAAAGAAATTTTTTTTTAATAAAATATTTAAATAGCCTATTTCGAATTAAAATATGTAAAAATCCATCAATTTAAGTCTATACCATTAACATTATCTATTACATTTGATTATTTCCAACTAAAAGCAAAATATTCTAGCTTATAAAAACGCTAGTTATGGAAGTAATTTTATAAATTAAAAAATGTACACTACATCCTTTAGCCCTTTCCTGGGCGGTAAACTACTTTTGATCCACCTAGTCTATCCAACTTCATTCAATAAAAATAATACAATTCCGAGAATCAATTAATACTGGTATGTTTAGGGATTGCAGCAAATAATAAAATTACTTATTAATTACTGGAATACAGCTAAATTGAATTTTTTAAAGGGCGCTGAACGGGAAAGGGTTAAGCGTTAATAAATTTTGTAGTTTTTGTAAGGCTAACTAAAAAAAAAAGAATTTTTTTGCGAAGATTTTTAGTTTGAAATGTACGATTTAATTTAAATAGCATATCCGAATAGAAGTTTGAGAGGTAAATGGGTCATCTATTCCTGGAATTAAGCTTTTTTTTAAAGGGTATAGTATATAAAAAAAACTTGCAATAACTTGCTTAATCTTTATCGAGTTAATATTATCTTAGTTTCAAAAAATTTTCATAGTTTTTCTAAATACCCTCCTCTCCTAGTTTTTTTTATTTGTGTACAAATTAAATCATCTATTGGTCATAAGGGAAATGGCATTTCCTAAAATATATATTTTTAGGTCCTAAGTTTAAAACTATTGGGGAAAAGGCAGTAAAAATTAAAAGCGGAGAACACATAATATATTCTTAATTCGAATTTTTTTTTTTTTCACTAAAGAAAAATATTAGATTTTTTGGCGGCAGAGCAGAGCTAAGGTATGCTATTATAATAACAATTAGAATTGCATAAGCTCATACTCAACAATCGATTAACAAAAAAGCAACGCGAATCAGCGAATAAGAGAAATATACGATGTAGTATTTGGAAAGGGGTAAAATGTTTTCTCGGCTTTAAACGCTAAAAAAAAAAGAGATAAAAAAATCCAATGCTATACTACGTGAGCCTGGCTAAATAATTTAATTAATTTATATGAAAAGTAAGGCGGGTGTAATAAGGGCAAACTCAATTCAACTAAGCCTCTGTATGGATATTCTATCATAACCAGCCTTACCAAACAATGATTTATCTTCATATTATGTAAATTAACATATGCGTTAATAGATTTAATTGGTTAATTCTCGTTTATTAAATCTGGATTTGGAATTTATATTTTTAATTTTCGTGTTTTGTATTATTAGCCAATAATAAAATTCTAAAACGCGAAACTTTTTCTTGAAAAAATCTTAGGACATTAATGCAGTCAACAGTGAATTTTTTTTCAATATTTTATTTTATTTTTATAATTATCAGCACACCCATTAATCTTTAAAAGGTACAAGTTTTGTCCAATACACATATTTTCATCATCCCCGATATATAGTTTTTTTTCTCTAATTTCATCTTATAACTTTTTTCTTTAATCTTCCCTAAAACTTTTAATAACCAACTTAATTAAGGTAACATAAGTGTCTTTTAATTTTTTAAATACTCTTATATTTATCCTCTAATCATAATATTTAATGACTAAATCATAACAATGTAACTAATACTATTTTTAGATGGCAGCAGATAACACAGCAACTACCGCTACTGAAAGCAGAAGATCTTCTAGAGTAAGAACTGAAACCAAACAAGGATATGTTCCTGATATGATTAAACGCACAACAACAAAAGTGCGAAGGTCTAAGAAGAAGGCTACTGGAGCTGCAACTAAGCCAGAAAAGAAAACTGCATCAAAAAAGGCCAAGAAGGTAGCTTCCAAACTAGTTTCTGAACTAGGAACAAAGAAGACCAAAAAAGCTGCACCTAAGACTAAAGCTAAGGCTGCAGCTACTTCTGCCCCAAAGAAGAAGTCTGCTACCCCTCTAAGCTCTCCAAAAAAGAAGTCCAAGCCAGCCGTCGCTGCTGCAAAAGCTTCCCTCAAACCTACTGCTAAAAAACCTAAAGCTACCAAGAAAAAGGCTACAAAAGCTTAAAAAAAACTCCATACACATTAAAATCTCTTTTCATTAAATTTCTATTTAATTTTTTTGCTTATTATATATCTACTGGGTGGTGAAAGATTTGTTGTATTTTGACATGAGCTATTTGTTATATATGAACAGGAGCTTTTGGGAGGCATGGATTTTTTTTTTGCTAAAGAGTTTGCAAACAGGCTACATATTTTCTTTACTTCATATTGTATCAAATAACTAATATATTTTGTTTTTATTATATAAAATATTATGTAAATAGTTCCAATATGTCGTTGTTTTTTTTTCATTTATTTTTCATATACATAATTTTCATATTTCTATCAATAAATTTCAATTAATATTATAAAGCATCAATTTGAATATTATATGTACTTTATTTTTAAACAATCTATATGGATTTAACAAACAGAATCTGGTTTAAATTAATTTTTTGTTTTATATCTTGACCACCAATTTCCCCATCAATATAAATGATTTTAGATGTACCAGCGACTTTGTAAACGTGATCCTGGCATATAGAAAAATCTAATAACAAGCATATACTAAAGTCTATTGAAATTTCGAGCTACTTTTCCCCAATCATGATATAAAAGCTCTAAATTTAGCCTTTTTATGTATTGCATAAAAATTAGTTACTGCAGCTTCAATAGAATAAATTCTACTTATACATAGAAGCAAATATCTCTTTCCTGGGATCAAAAGTGGAAACATCATAAAGATACTCTAAATAGAGATTTAGGAAGAGAAAAAAAAGCTTTATTTTGGATATCTCCGACTAAAATATACATTTAATAATTTAAATTATATTTGGACTTAGTTGAAAGGTACATAAGAAAGTATTGTATGTCTACAAAATAATTGAGCTTCGAGCTCACTATGATAACCAAAAATTTGACCTATAAGAATTTGAAAATACTATTTGAATGCGCGAAAATATAAATCCAAAAAATTAAACTATACACGATTAACTATACTGGTTTGACTAATAAATTGAGATAAAATACCTTGTGTTTTGATATAGTAGTATCTGAATGAATATTAAGATATATTCTTGTAATTAAATTAATATTAGTAATAAATTAGATACAATAAATATATTTTATGGTATAAATTGACTTTTATATCAAGGTCGAAATAAATTTGATTACATTTATAATCTTTGATTCGAACTGAAGTTTCCTTGAAACATTAAAATATACACTAATATATCAAATAAGATTGAAAGGCAAACATACACTATATCTCATCGAACATTGACTATAAAACTTTTATAAATGTTATAAACAGTAAAATAGTTTAGTTGTAGAACTTCAAAGCTTTTATTTCGAACTTCGGTTATTTTTCATGGGTATCCTTATATGAATATACTTATAGCGATTTATACACGAATATTTTTATTCAGAAATTAAATTAAAATATTTTTTCATATTTAAAATCACATAACTTAAAGAAATATATCATAGATTTCAAAAAAAAAAATCCACATTTAAAAATCTACTAAATAGCCAAAATAAAAATATATTAATTTTTTTTTAACTGCTTGAATTCTATGAATTCATTTTAGATGTAATTGATTATATATAATTTATATTTTTCCTCATATGGGTAATTCTTTATGAAGTAGTCGTTTTATATTGACAAGTGTTACATTGCATATATTTGAATTAAAAAATTATAGCCAATGAGTAAAATCGTTGCTTTTTTTTAGCAAATTAAAATTTCACGATTAATAGAAAAAATAGAAAAAACAAAATGCCTTTTCGATGTCGCCAATAACATTTACATTTTTTATTGCCCAAGCCAATAATATTAAACTGCAAAAAAGTGCTCTCTTCGTTCAGAATCCCCATATGTTAATTAATTCATACTTATAAATTAGGCTAATAATGTTATTATGAACAAATGAATTGAATTATCGATAGATAATATAAAATGAACTTTAAATGTATTTAGAGCTTTAAAAAAGTCATTATATTTAATTTTAAAAAAACGGTTCATAGTAAATAAATTTACAAATTAATGTAATATGGCATAAATTAAATTGGGCAATGCTGTACTATAATTTAAAGCTTATCAAATATAAAATCCGATTTATTTATAATTATCGAGGACAATAATTAAATATATGATATTTTAAATTTAAATTTAATTCAGTTAAAAATAAATCTTATATAGTAAGTTATCTTATACATTGATGCTAAATTGTTGAAATAGGAAACACACATATATATATACTTTTATTAAACTCTTTGAGAAAAAATCAAAATTTTAATTAATTTGGAATAGATATTTTTTTTAATTTAATGGCATAAAAGATGGATTTTTTAATACGTTTTAATGACACATATTTCTTTATATATTTATATATATTTAAAAAAAAGTGAATCAAAATTAAAATGGTATTTTAAATACCATTATTAATGTTTTTGAGTTTAATATTTGGATTTATTTGTATTTCTTTTATTTAAAAAAGATTTTTTAGCAATAAGGCATAAAATCCTGTTTTTATTTATTTATCTCAGATTTGCATATATTTACAAAAATAAAAAAAAATTGTATAAATAAATTTATTCAAATAGAAATTTTATATTTAGGTGTCCATATAAATTATCGGCTATTTATTTTATAGCATAAACCAATATAATAAATATTAAATAATGAATTTACACACTAAATATAAATAATTGATATATTAAATTAGCTATAAATATTTCTATTTATCATAAATAAAAACATAATATGTTCCGTGAAACTTATATACACAAATTATATTTGACTTTTTAAAAACTGTAAATAATATTAATTATACTGATTTAAAAATAATCCAAATAATATTATCCTCAAGTAATTTAAATTAATACTTTTAAATTATAATTTTATAAAAATGTGAAAATATATATACAAATACAGAGTTAAAAAATAACAAAACCTATTCACTGTTTTTGTTTTCTAAACTCTAAAATTTAAAGCTTATTTTTTATTTAGGCTTTAACTTATTTTTAAACGATTTTTAATTAATTATTTTCATTGTTTTTTACCAATTTTTTCAACAGCTATTTAGATATAGTATTAAATTTTCAAATATGTTAATAATTTGATTTAATTTTTAACCTTTTAGCTAAAAATAATAAATAATAAATAAGCGTTAAATATTTTACTTGGTTTTTTAGTAAAAAAAATATAGATTAGAAAATATTTTATTTAACTATCTTTTCTTTTATTCGTATAATTTTGTATAAATTTTTATTTAATTTGATAAATATTAACCTTTAAATATTTACTTTCAAATATATACATTGATTAAACAGTTCCTTATAATACTATTATTTTTTTAAATAAAATCTCTTTCTACTCATAAAAAGTACGAAAATATAGTTTAATTCTAATTTATCACACTTTTAGAAATTTTAGAAATTTTAGAATGTTGATAAACTATAATTTATTTAAAAATAATTTTTAGTGTTTAATTTTTAGTTTTATCAATTTTTTAGCTTTTATTTTATATTTTAAATAATCAACAAGAAATTTAAGTAAAATATTCGATATTTATTTTTATAAATACATTAATTAAGGAAATTTTTATCACAATCGTCTCCAAAAGTAACTAAAATTTTTATTTAGCTGTAATTCCAACATTTACACAAAATAAATAGCTTAGTAAAAATATTATGATTATAATTATGATTCTCAATTAATTTTCAAAAATATTAATAAAACTTCAATATTTTATATTTATCCTAACAATAATAATAAGTGCCATAAAATTATCTGATAATCCACTATTTTTGACTAAATTGAGGCGAAAATAGTATATATTTTCATTTATTATCTAGTAAATTATAAATTTATATTATTCTATTATAAGAATATTTTTAATTTTATCTTGGCTTTAATTTAAGGCCTGATTAAATTAAAAATATGATCCATAAATTAAACCTATATTATTGAAATTTATTTATTTGAAAATAATCTATTAAAATTTTACAAAATTTAGTAGGTAAAATAAATATTATAAAAAATAGACCAAAAATATTGAACTATTTAGACAATAAAAGTTTATATATATTATAGATTCTCTGGTACTAGCTTACTAAGTTTGTATTTATATCGTATAAGTAGAAAATATTTTTAATAAAAAATTATTTTAATTCAAAAAAAAGAAAATAATAATAACCAGTATTTCGTTAATATATATCATATATTCTCAAAATTTTACTTCATTATAACATGACTTCATAAATATATAATCTAAATTAAATCTCGGTTTTTCATACTAATTAAATTAAATTAAATTAATCAAAAGTATGATATTTTATGAACGCAAGTTATATAAGGTTGATTTCATTATTATATACTTACCTATATACACAGTAAATTAATTAGATAAGATATAAAATATAGTTTTAAAACGAAAACTTCAACCAAACCACAATTAAATATTTTAGAAGTTTATTGAACCAGAATTAAGTATTTGAATAAATGTAAAAATATTTCTGTCCATTTTATTCTTTTTATCAGTTTATGTTATATTTTTAACCATTAAATTAATGGTAATCAATAATTTATGGCTGATTAGTATTACAAAATACTTGATTTTATATCAATTAAACAAATTTTACTAAAATAATACCATTTTTATATAATAAAAATAAAAAAAAATTTATATAAATTCCGATGCTTCGATTTAAAATCACATATAAAAATCTCAACCTCAATTGAAATTTCTGTAATTTAGGGATTTTTTTAGTTTATCTGATCTGTTTTTCATTTTTTAGTTGCTATTTTTATAATATTTTAAAATTTTTACCTCAAAATTTTTATTTAATTTCTTTGAATCACGATATTATAAAATTCTAAAGGATAGTAGAATAATGTTTTAATGATTTATAGTAATGAATAGATCGGAAAAAAAATCAATCCAGACACTTTTATTTCTTTGAAATAGAAGGAAATACAAATTCCTGCAATATATTAAAAATTAAAATTTTTTGAATTTAAAGTAAGAGGTAATAAAAAATTAAATTTTTCTTAAAATCAAACATATTTATCCAATTTTATTTATATTAGACATTTTTATAATTTATTATATGAATATTTTCCCCGTTTTTAACGATTTATTTTTAAAATTAACTTTTATTTTAACCTTGCTATAACTTATTATTCAGACTATTTTTTTTAAAAAAATATTAAATTTTATGCATTTGTATTTTTGAAGTAATAAAATGTTTGAAAGAAACAATAATTTTCCTTTTTTATATATTATATTTTAGTTATAAGCAGTAATTAAATATATTTTATTAAAAAATTAATCGGTGAAAGCTTAATAAATATAGTAAAGATCAAAAAAAATTCATACAAGATATAAAATAACAAAAATTTTGAGATGCAATTATTGTTTTTAGAATGATATAAATTTCAAAAGTAATATTTAAATTTATGAATATAAAAATTTCTGGGATTTTTCACCTTAATATTTTTTTATAACATCGAAAATAACTGTGGATAAAAAAAAAAAAATTAAAAATTTGATGTGATTGAGTTGAAGAATATCAATTTTTAATTTTAATTTTAAAGGAATAAATACATTGTAGATATATTAATATAAGGCTATTATTTAAATTTAGCGTAGTGCTTTTATATAAAATTTCAATCGAAAAAATTCTCAACTTTTTCAAAAAATTTTAGCTAAGGTAGGTTAAAAAACAATTATTTCATTTTTAATAGAATTTTATAATTTGAAAATTTTCCAAAAATTAATTTGATAAATAAAAATATAAAAAACTAGAAATACCGAATTATAAAGTCAATTTAAACTATTTATTATTCATATAGCTAAATTTAACTAAAAATAAGTATAATTTAGCATCGAAAAAATTATTTCCTTTATTCAAAAATTTTTTTAAACAAATATATCCATTTTTATAATTGGTATAGCATGATAATTTAAACAGTTCGATTTATAAATAGTTTATGGCAGAAAATTTCCCATTAATAATAAATTTCATAATATATATGAATTTTATTGCAATTTTAAACCCTCAATATTTGTTTAATAAATCTGTAAAAATGTTTTTTATACATAAATGCGTTTTAATTGGTTTAATAGTCGCAATATTTTGTGAATAAAAATAATTTAAGTGAAAATAAAGGAGAATATAAATGTATCACACTATTTTTTTTCTTTTTAATTATACATTGTTAATACTTTATCAAAAAGATCAAAATAATTTGGAAAATAATAGAAGTGTTAGTACCTCAAAGCTAAATATTAAAAAAAGAATGTTTAAAATTTTTTTATGTATCTACGATTATTAAATCAATTTAGCTTTAATGATTTGTTTTATTTTCAAAAAATTATACTTGAATACTAAATAATTAGTTAATTTTGAGATAAAGTTTCATATATATTAGTAAAAATATCAGGATAGATAAACATTTTTTTGATAGAATAGTACTTATTATCCAATTTAAAATTTATTGCAGTAATAAAGTCAAAATGGTAGATCTCATTTAAAAATCTAAATCATTATAGAAATTGAGTATATATTTCTATAATTATGCATTTTTTTATCTAAGCTGGCGTAATTAGGCATCAAAAATCTTATTTATGAATATGGAATTTCTAAATTTAGGCTATAAAATTTATTAAATTTAACATAATATAAAATAATAACAAAACATTAATTGTTTATTTTAAATAAATTAAATTAAATTAAACTAATTTTTTAACCTTAAAAAAACGTTAAAATATTAAGCAATAACGAGTTTAAGGAACGATAAGCATATATGTAGAAGAGTCAGCTACTGCGGCCGAATTCTTCAGCTCTTTTGAGCGTATAACCACAGGGCTTATTTTGATATTGTATTTATTTTAGGTTTAGCTTTAAAGGGCTCAAAAGTTAATATAAGTTTTATTTAATTAAGAAATGAAATAATTTTATTAATAGTAGTTGACCAAAAAAAGGTAAATTTCTTTTTAGCCTTGTATCCATTTTCCCTTTAGCTTTTCCTGGTCTTTGATTATTTTTCTTTTGTCGTTTTGTAGCGGTTTTTATACCTTTCTGAATTCATGCCAAATTTTATTGCATGAATTTTGATTACTTATTATTGTAAATTTAATTCATCAAAGCATTCATTAGTGTATTGAATTAATCTGTCATATTCAGTTTCAAATCATTATTAAATTCAAAAAATAAAATAAAATTTAAAATATGATTTTCAGAAAATAAAAGAAGGATCTGAAGTATAGAATCAGACTCCAAAGAAAAATTCTTTTGGTAGTTCTACACTTCCACATATAAATAAATTTTGATTTTCATAGAATAATGTGTAAATATAGCCACTTAAAGTCATATAAAACTCAATATGATACATTATATTTTAAGCCATTCTGATCATATTTTATTACAAAATAAGATGGTTTTTTATTTTATACTATAATATCTATTTTAACAGTCATATCATTTAGATAAGGTTATCCATTTTTTTTAAAAACGAAATAATAAAAATATTATATTTTAATATTCAATAACCGCTAACAGATATGTATGAGGGATAGATAGTAAAGGTTTTAAAATAATAGGCTTACTTTTTTATTTTTCATAGAATTTGATTTTACAGTCTGTGTCTAAAATAAGGAATATAAAAGTTAAGCTCTTTATTTAACTTTGGTCTAAATAATTTTTAAAAGATATTAAGCATCACAAAATCAGTTAAAGTTATAATTTATTAGAATAAATTTCTTTTAATAGAAAGTATAAAATTTAAAGTTTATACATAATCTATCTGGTTTATTAAAAAAACATATCTAGTTTAATCATATAAGTTTGAGTTTAAATTAAAATATAGACACTAAGATAGAAAAGATTTTATAATATAAGTTTATATTTCAATTATTAAACTGGAGATATGTATAAAATTATATTCTTGAAAAGTTTTAAAATATATGTGGAAGTGTAGAACTACCAAAATAATTTTTCTATGTAGTCTTATTCTATACTTCAGATCTTCTAGTATTTTCTGAAAGTCGAATTTTAAAATTAAAATGTAATGATTAACGATAATGACAACATAATTTTTAATGAATATTATAATCATACTAATCTAAATTTGACAGGTTAATTTAATACACTAATGACTGCTTTAATGAATTAAATTTATAATAATAAGTATATCATAACTCATGCCATAAAATTTTGCATGAATTCAGAAAGGTATAAAAACCGCCACAAAACGACAAAAGAAAAATCATCAAAGAACAGGAAAAGTTAAAGGGAAAATGGATACAAGGCTAAAAAAAAGAATTTAGTACTTCATTTAGTAACTTATTTTTTTTTGGTCAACGTATTATTAATAAAAATATCTCTTTTTATAATTAAATAAAACCATCGCCTTTTGTATTTAAATAAAACTATCGCTTTTTATAATTAAATAAAACTATCGCTTTTTATAATTAAATAAAACTTATATTAACTTTTGAACTCTTTAAAGTTAAACCTAAAATAAATACAATATCAATATAAGCCCTATGTGCATACTCTCAAAAGAACCGAAGAATTCGGCCGCAGTAGCATGCTCTTCTACATATATAATATATTTTTTCGCTTTTTCTAAAGTAAATTATAGTTGTAGATATATATATAGTAAGATATTATAAAGCTTTTTTTGTATCATTCTAAAAATTAGTCACGGGTATGATATTGTTTGGTAATATATAAATAGATAACAACTCAGTATAGTAAAATCTATATTTGAAGATTAAGGATGTCCACTATGATTTCCATAGCAAAAAAAAAGTAAAAAAGAAAAAATATTAAATAATTTTCAGATATGTTATATTTGATTTTTCGCTTTTAATTTGGTAAATTTTATAATTATATATAAAAAAAAGATAGGATTAGTTCTTCATAATTTTTTGTCTGAATAGTAAAAATATAATGGGCTAGTCTTTTAATTAGCAATAAAAAATTTATGATTCGCTTAAATATTGCAAGTTTGTCGTCACAATTTATAATTTTTACTTTATTATTAGTATATAAAATTATTTTTCATAAATAAATAGTGTAAGCTACCTTATTATTTTCTAGAAATCTATAAAATGTGTTCATTCAAATCGAAGCTTTCGTCATAGTTTACTAAACCAGAAAGAGCCGAAAAAATAGTGTCCTTAATTTTGAAAACGGATTTATACGATTTCCAGTCTTCAAAGCATTGTGAAATATATTTTTCACGATTCAAATAGACTATAATAGAACCATCAGCGAAACTTACTTCGCTTTTTTGTGATTCCTCAAATTCTCCAAATAGTCCATTTATACAGCAAAAATTATTTCTACGTCTTTCGCATACTCTCACGCCTATTTTACAACAGTCGGGGTCTGCTACCAAGTTATAAGATGGAAACATTAAGCTTGGTGACAAGTAACTAGAACATTTAGTTAAAGTGTCTTTATTGATATATTCATTCTTATTATTGTACATAATTGCAAATAAATACCACAATACCTGTAAAATATATTCATTGAACTCTAAATTATCATTGCTATGAGCGAAATCATCAGATTTAAGTGTCATTAGGTTTGAATTAGCAGCTTCTTTACAGTTATATAAGATATCTCGATAAAGAAATCGAGGGCGCGTACCGACGGTGAGATCTCCAATATCATTACGGTGATCTGGGATTGGATATATTCCTGTACCTTCCGTAACTCTAACATTGGAATTTAGATTAGAGTTTTCCAATATTAATGAAATAGTATCCAGATCACTTTCCAATACAGAAATAAGGCCATCATTTCGTATATATATAGAATTCAGAATTGATTTATCGATTACTGGAGACGATAAAAGTTTACTATCTTTGAAAACTCCTATCATACGAATATTCTCCAATATGAATTTGAACGCGCGATAAGATGGAAACTTTTCATATTTGAGCTTTATAAAGCAGCTAATAATATTTACCCATGTTGTGAATAATGCATATAGATGGATATCATAAGTAACATGTATGTCGTTTTTAGCAAATGTAAGGGACGTAGGAACATGTTTATTAGGTGGTATGTCATAGCTAATTTCATATTGGAAAAGTCTATAATACTGACAGAGGTTTAAATATAACACAACAGCACAAGGGATGGTGTATGAACCAAAAGATAATATCACAGAAAGTGGTGAAATTTTTATTGCACAAATCAATCTAGGAGACGAAAAAACCCCTATGTTGATAAGAGCAGTGTTGGCGCTATTTTCTATCCGGGGAACAGCACAAGAGGGTTTATTTTTCCCATTGAAGACAGATCTGGTGTTTTTTTTAATTTTTATTGGTAAAATTAACAAGCTTTTTATTTTTACCAAAGTCAATTGTGCGGGGTTTTAAAGCCCGGACACTAGTAATATAGCGTAGTTCATTATTTCCTTTACCAAGAAAATATCGAAATTTTCTACTCTGTGTTTGGGGATTTCGCGGTTGCCTTTTTTTACCTTTCAGTCGCATAGTAAGATAAATTTAATAGAATATTAATATTTTAAATACTTTTTTTCTAAATAAAGAGTCAGTGTACTTATTTTTATTAGACAATAGCTCGCTATGTTTATATACTTTTTAGTTATTTTAAAACTTATTAAATAAATGTATTCTAATTAAAGAATATCACGCACACCTATAATTGAGAATTTTTTTTATAAAATAAAAAAAAATATTGGTAGATTTATTTATTAATGTTTATCTTTTGGAGAAAAATATCGATAGAGAATAGAATATAAAAAACATTCAAGATTTCACCTATTAATTTTCCAGTGTAGATTTTATCTGTCAAATAAAAATTAAATAATCATCATTTTAGGCTATATATTTCCTTTATTTTAATAATAATTTTATTCAAAGTTTATAATTACGAAAAAAGCTGTAGGTTTTTAGCAAGTTATTTAAATAAATTGAACCATAGTCATTAAAGAAATTAATTAAATGTGGTGCAATGCATGTCGAAAGCATAATATGCATTCCGAAATTATAATTCTACCACTAAAATAGTTAAATAAAAACCATAAAAACTTTTTTTAAATTTATTTAATGTATGCAAAGCTTATTTTTTAATTAAAAATATGGTGTTTTTTCTAAATTTTATTGAAATGTGATATTTCTACATTTTAATCATTTATTTTTGAGCTCAATATTAAACGATAGCTGATACAAGAAGTAAACCATGCTAATAACCTAGCAGATAAATTTAAGGAACGATATAAGCTCAAAAGTTTCAGTATAATTATATCACTACTAAATGTAAAAATTATAAAAATTTATTGTAGAAATGTATTTTTGAAATACGAAAAAAGGTAACATATAAATAACATGTAACTGGTTCTTATACAAACAAGAATTTAAATTGCTAACTGTTTTATTTCTGATAATAAATATATACAAGATTTCCTCGTGATTCTAGTTTAAATCAAAATATTTTAAATTTAATTTAAAGGAAAAAAATAGCAAGTAGAATAAAAATTAAGTACCTCGAAATAAGCTCACATAAACGTTTAATAAATAAACGAATATGATCTTAACATATTAGATTCATACACCATCGATAAAAATATAACTAAAAAATAACACCAAATTACTGTTACATATATTAATGCATATTTACCATTAAAGAAAAAGAATAGTATCATAAAAAGACTAAAGGCTAACAAAATTTTATAACAAATCCCAAAGCTATTTTTTTTTTTTAGTCAATTTATTTCTATTGATAATCAATAATTCAATTTTTCCCCATAGTCAGATTTTATTGTAAAATATTTCAAATAAAAAACATAATTTGAGCTATAAAAAAAATTAAAATATTGCATATAAAATTATAGATTCAAAACTGAAATAGACTAACGTGTCGAAATATCACCCATTATTTAATTATTAGACTATAGTATATCAATAAAAGGCCCCTCCTATCGTGATATTGATTGAAGGGCTACATGTAATTGAATTTAATGCAGAGATTAACTGTGTATGGTCAAAAAAACTGATTTTATAGATATTACTAAAATATTAATTAACAACAAACATAATGATATTATATGAAAATATAGCGTAAAATTTGTGAATGAAAGATCTCAGTCTTCTAAACTATTATCTAGAAAACCGAGAAGCTTTTTATTAGCGCTGAATTGTGTCTATATATTTTCCAAAATCAGAGCTTACTATTTTTTATTATTTGAAACATCTATACTACCTAAAAAAAGTTTTGAGATATAAATAATAGATAAGCGTTAAAGTTGTAAGGCTGTAAAATAATTGGTTGAATCAGTATTATAAAGAAAATAAATTTTTACAAAGCATTTCCATGGAACTATTTATATTCCTTGATTATAAATTTTCTTTTAATGAAGATAAATAATATTTTTAATTTTGTTGTTTCTATACAGTAATTTATTATGATAACGAAATGAAATTATACTAATTTCTACCTAAGGTAAATTTATAGAAAATTTTCAAGAGAATTGAAGCTTTTAGTTACAGTTTCTAACCTTGAAATGGCTTTTTCAAGCAATTCTTATTTTTTAAATTGATTTATAAAACTTTTCAGTATTTTTATCAGAGGAATATTATTTTCGTTATTGATACCAATAAAGGCAAATCTATAATTTGAGCTATCACATTAATTTTTAAGCCTTTAAAATTTAATTAAGTTCTGCTTGTGAAACAAAAGTCGCCTCTGTTTTTTTTGCTTATTCTTAGAAGTATATCAAATTAATCAGATTTACCAAAATAGTATACAGAAAAAGAAATTAAGCTTGAAGTAAGGTAAGTATCACTTGAATTTTAAGAATTTTAATTTTTTTATGGAATATAGTAATGCTTTTCAATAAATTCCAACTTGATAGATATATTTGCATAATATTAAGTTTTTCCTATTATTCATAAAGTGATCCGATAACAGTGATATAAAATTAAATACACATAAATTATCAAAAGTGTAAAATATATCTATCTCGAAACTGTGAAAGATGGCCTATGAAAAGGTAAAATTATTTTTATAGTCATCTCTGATAGGTTACGCATTTGTACCTTCTGTATCACAGAAAGATATTTGAATTTATATTAACCCAATAAAATAGTAACACTATTCTATCAACTTTAATATAGAATAGCTCCATAATTTTATAATTAAAAAGTAATCAGTAACGCTAAACCTCATTTTTCTCTACTAAATTTTCTTTACTTAAAAAAAGTTTAATGGCTTTAATCCTCATATTATTTCCATAAATTAAAAAAAATTAGTGCTTATGGGACAATTAATGGATACGGTAGACTTTTTTATTTCTGAAAATGCTGCTGGTAGGAATACTTTTTAATTGAATTATGAAACAGCGATAGTGTATGTAAATTTAATACTTTTTCAATATACATTTTCTGATTAAATTGGTTCATGTGTCGATTATATCGTAAAATCGAAGAATATTAGAATGTGGGTGGAGTTTTTAGAACTGAAAGTGTTATGAAAACACGGTTGTTAGCAGAAATATCGAGATTAATTTCAATGTAAAAAAATATAATTGACTAATAGGGATTTAAATATAATGTTATAACAAATGTGATGTTATAGGGGCTGAAAGTGGGTGAAACTTTATTATGATCGTCAAACCAAGGCATTTTAAGGCAGAATAAAAATAAGATCCATTGTTGGGGTGTTTTTTATACAACTTCTAGGATTGAGCTATAGTCTTAGCTATTAAGAATCAAGATTTTTTTTATTTGCGGATTTAAAATTATGTATGCTTAAATAAATATTTTGGAAGTTGAATTTTTATAAATCTATAGATAGACAGTTTATATTATTCCAAACTAATTTTTGAATTAAAAAAGCATTAAATTTTTAATAAAGTAATATAAAAATTAAAAGTTATAAAAATTTAGCAATCTTCAGCTAAGATTGTATTAAAATAGTCTATTTTAATACAATTTCTAGAAATTATTGGATTTTTAATACCCGGAACAATAGCGCTTTAAATCAGTACAAGTGCTATTAATAGAACAAAATTAATCCGATAAAATTTCTGCTACATGCTTAATTTATTTAATTAAATTATAAAGTAAAACCTTAAAAGTTAAATCAATAGTTTTCGCAAATTTAATTGATGCAGAAAGGTATTTTAATCGAGATTTCACATATTTTCTATTCTCTTTTTTTAAATTAATAATAGATGACATAAATATTCGGGTATAAATAATATTGAGCTGATACAGCCTTCAGTATTATTATGTTGGAAAATGGAATATTGGTGAATATATCATATATTTTTGAATTTATTGAATAGCCAGACCTTTAAAAAATCGGTTATATTTTTATTTTTAAATAATTTATACAGATATTTACCAAATTTTGGTTCAGATGAAAAATTAAGCAATTAGAGATCAAATAAAGCAATCTAAAAATAAAAAATAGTAATTTTAAAACCATTATAGTTGATAGGGAATACAACAGATCGAAATTCCATGTATTATGACCTTAAATGCCTCGGAAAAACTCTGGACACACAGAAAATATTTTACACACCTAAAATTTACTAAATTTCTGCAAGTAGTTCATAAATATATCGACTAAGCGTGTAGTGTAAATTTCTTGTACATTATTGAACCGCATCACGATTATTAATTAGAATTTGATATTTCAGGTAGCAAAAAATGTATTATCGACTACCTGTTTAGTGTATATATGGCATACGGCACTTAGAACACACCAAAAACTAAAAATAGTTAGCTATATTCAAGAACAAGATACGTTTCGTGAGATTCAATAAGGAAAATTTAATTATTTCTATTGGTATTACTAAAACACCTTTTCACGTCTCTTCTAAGTGTCCTTTAAGTTATTTACCTTTTTAATATTAGGAATTTTATTTCTTTAAAGTTTTTTCAGAAGGAAAAAATTAACTATCGACTAGTCATATTTCATAAAATTTTGAGTAAAAAATATCTATACTCTTAAGAAACTTCCATAGACAGTGTATATCTTATAACAGAGTGTGTATGCGTAAGCTATATTGACGATAGGATCAAATACATTTTTATCTATTTTTAGACAAAAAACTTATTATTATTGTTATTATTATTATTTTGGATATGATTGAATGTTAGTATAAAAATAGTTTAAACCGTTTCAGGTGGGTAGATAAGGATATTATTAAGATAAAGGCTTTTTGTGGAAGAGGGGGGAGGGGTGTTCATGAGATTAGATTTAAAATGAAAGGGACTCAAGCACCGAGAATATTGGATTTAGTTTTATATAGATTTTTTTATTTTTATTTTTTGAATATTGTGAATTAATTGTAGAGTAGCATAAAAATTATGATAATTTAATCACTTTTATTTTTAGAACGAGGAAATTTATTGGTAAAATAAAAATACACGAAAATATTTAATAAAATAAGCTATCTAAATAAAAATAGATAATTTGACGCAACGTATATAAAAATAAACACTCATATAAAAACACATTCCTCCGTTGGTCTACCAGGCGCGTAATTAAAGGGATTGATACCAATTTACCATTGTGTTATACTCGGAATTTGTTATTAGTAGTCTGGATGGCTGAAGTTATGACCAACCATGGAATCAAGCTCATAATAGCAAAATTTAATTATTAGATTATGCTATGTTTATAGTCACTGCCTATATCTGACAGGGTAAATAAATAATAGGCTTTTACCCAAACGTGATAATACTCGAAGTAGCTGACTCACAACAAATCGATATACTGCTGCGATCTACATTGCATCGGAGCTCTGGAATCAATTACAGAGATTATTTAAGACTGTGCTGAAAGAATGCGCTCTTCCTGTTTCTAGGCGGCTCTCCTCTGTAATCGCTGTCCTCCGAATCGCCGATCGTTGCCTTCACTATCTTCAGCCAAGGAAAGTGCCAAGTTGTGATTGATTTTTAGCATATCGCATTTAGAAAAGTACAGTATTTAAGCATCTAAATTACGTCAAATAATCTCGCTGTTAGGATCTAGTGGTTTAATCGATCAGTGTAAAGTACGAATCTTGCGCGCCGGAAATTCTCAAACGAATATACTTGTAATTTTCACCTACGAATCTAAATTTTTTTTATCTTTTGAGAGGATACAAGCTATTACCAATTTTTGAAATTATGAATGTGTAGATTTGAGGCTTGAGGCTTGAAAATTGTGCAATAAATTAGGGAAATTACATACACTACACGGAGTTGGAAATCGATGATTCGAGCAAATATTTTCAAAATAGCAAACTGCCAAACGCTGAGCTAAAAACATATGATTTTTATATTCTATAGAATTTTTTTTTTATTTTACATGAGTTTGGGTCTACAAAGCTAAAAAAAGGATTGTTTTTATACATTTTTAATTCGATAAATAAATCTTATATTTTTTACTCAGGGAACGATCTAAAAACCTGATGAAATGCATCAAACAAATCGCCCAATTTAAGAGAAAAAGCAATTTACTTTTTTTACAAGAGAATGTGCAGCTATAAAAAATAAATAAACCATAATGTAATATGGAGAAATGTATACCTAGTTGGTTGTTATAATATAATAATGATATTTTCATGGGGATATGTTGAAGGTATTATTGAGAGAGGTTAGCTAATATATCATTGTATTTTGCTGGGAAATAATTTAGTGTTTAAAGAAAGAGCGTGGAGATTTGTATGATTAGTAGATTATTTAGAATACTTGTTTAAAGTATAGTCTCGAGTTGAATAGCGCAAAATAAAATAAGAAATCAAATTTATTAATGGCTAAAATATTTTATAAAAATGGTAAAATTCAGTGACTGAGCGGTATTATATATTTCAGGCTACTATTATATTAACGCAGTTAAAATAGATAAGTCAGATGATTATGGCTAAAGCCATTTTTAGAATTTATATCAAGTAATATCAGTTTTTTTTAAATATAGCTATTTAAAAATGGAAAAGTTTAAACTTGCTTGGTAAATCTACGAGGTAAAAAGTGGTTGCATAATTACTTCTTTGTTATAATATCACTAAGGACCATATAAAGATGTGCATTTTTAAATTATCGGTAGGTTTGATCCAAGTTTCATTTCAATTTATTGAACAATTAGAAAAAGCTCGGTCAAAGCTGTGTTCTGGGCTAATAATTTATCTTTAAAAATGAATCACTTTATTAATACTTTTGAAATTTTCTATATATTTGCGTGAATGAAGGTAGTATAGGTAAAATTTATATATACATTGAAAAAAGAGATATTATTTATAGAGCGAAATGGAACTAAACTTGCGATGAGTTTAGATTCAAGCGAATTGCTTTATCAAATTAAAAGTGATGAGTATGCATTAGCGAAAATAAATGAAAATGTGACCGTGTGAATAAGACCACGCCATTGAACACAAATCAGATCCATTTTTTATAAATTACAACATTAGGGTTAATTTGTGTGATAATTTGATTCTTCTGAAGCAAATTTACAAATAGTAAGTGTAAAAGCGAGTTGGTAATGTATGGCTTTATTGAATTATAAAAAGTGGTTGGAAATTGAAAGAGCTGGTATATTTAACCACTAATAATTTCAATAGTAATAAACTTTTGCGATCAATCAGATGTCTTTAAACTATTGGTATGACGAAAGGAGTCACAACAAGGCAGTTATATTATTTGTATATGCCTTTCATATTGTGGTCAAGTAAACAGAGCAATGTTCCGGTTGATGTATGCCTAAGTTGTCACAAATAATGGTGTGTGGTTCTTTTGAAATTTACAAGTGCGTATTGGCCTAAGGAAAAGAATAAATTAAATTTAACTTTTATGATGACAAATAAAATAGCAATATTTTCAGTCAATAAGAGTCTTAGTATCTAGAGCGGCGGAGGGGAGTCGGGTGAAAACTTTTTTGATAAATTTTTTTACTTTTTTTTAACATTTTTATAAATTTTAGAATTAGTTTTAAATATTTTTTATTTATGTTGAAATAAATCTTCCAAACTAAAAAAAAAAAAAAAAGAGTCTTAGTAGTTTATGAGAGTGATGGGGTGATATAGGAGTTCAGCCATCCATGAACGGTATACAGTTTTTGATATTCGTAATATATCTAATTGTATTCGTAAATTATCTAAATTCTGTGAGTCATAAAACTATTAGCTTACTGAATAATTCTAGCAAATGATAAATATACTAATATAAATTTAACGAATCATCAAATTAATTTATTTTAAGAGTGTTTCTCAGAAAGGGTTTTGCATAAATTTACCGGATATGGCCAAAAGAGGATAAAAGCGAGGGTAAAGATATTGCCTATATGGGCGATGCTGAACGAAGAGATGGCTTAATTGCAGCTTAATGCTATTGGCTTGAATGTTCATTACTTTCATATTATTAGCGGAATTGAGAAGGTATTTTGATTTTTCTACTTTTTCGCTTAATTTTGAAATTTGTATTTGCTAAAAAATAATTCCGATTTCTCATAGGCCACAAATTATTTATCCGATTTTATTAACTGCAACACTCTACACTAAAAAATGACTTAATAAAGAATCCTCTATATGAGCTATTATTTAAGATGTAAAGCATCGGAAAATGTTATAACTAGTGAGAAAATATAAATTATTGGAAGAACCTAAAATAAGCAGGACGTGTAAACTAAGGGCAAGAGAGGTAGAGCTGACGCTTAAAACATATCTTGATTCTTTGAAAAGGGCTAGTATATCTGAATCAGCAATCTGGAATGATTATGAAGATTGAGAAAGTGCAAGCTAACATATTTCGACTTAAAGCAACTAGAAAAAAAAAATCTGATGGTTGGTATCAGCATGAAAAATAGTGGAGATGTAGGTCTACAGCCTGATTTGTTTCTAGTTCTAGGCAGTGTTGTATAGCAGAATTTTGTGAAATGCAGTTAAAGTCACATTTTCTTGGCAAATTATCAAGCTTACATATGCAGCTTCGGCATTTGGAGAAATATATTCAAACTTTGCTTCAACCCCCTTTGCTCCTACGACTTCATGATAGACTGAGACACTGATTGGTGCATATATAGTTCGCAATAGCTAATAGATTCTGATTATTCAGATTACTATTGCCAATTGGTATCCATTGACGTAATAATAGATCCAATAGATCAAAGTTAAAAAAGCTTTCCATTGTAAACAAAAAATGCTATGTGTTCATAGGATAGCAATGGTGAATAAGCAGCGTATATGGTGCGAAAAGCATATACTGATAAGTAATCTAGAATTAACTATTGGATTGATTTATCTTTATCGTCGAATCTTTATATAGGCTATCAGCTTGGTTGGCTGTTCGTTCTAATGTCGAGGTTTATTGGTAAAGATGGACAGCAATTGGCTACCGACCTACAATGATTTCTCAGCGCAATAAGCATGAGTGGCTGGAGGCTACAGACAATGCACGGTACAAAGAGGGTGTTTGCGTGAGCTAGCCTGTATGATACGAGTGATTGTTTATTTGTTTATTGATGCTCTACCAGTAGCGGGCGTTTGTTTATTCAAGCGCCTTGTAGTTCTGCGTACAGTGTTCGTTTATTGCCTCTGACTATTTATAGCTGAACAGAGCTGCTATTGGGTTTAGCATCATTGATGCAGGGCTTATCCTGTAGTACGAAAGTAGGCAGCTATTGGGCGTCGTTGTTTATTAAGAGACCCAGCACAAAGCTTCGATTGGCACGCATCGGTGACAGCGAGTGTAGGATTGAAGAGAATGTCACAGGGCCATATTTGATTCAAAAAGTAGAGACCCCATTAGTTGGCAACTGTTGTGTGGGGATGAATTAGCCAATTATCAGCGAGAATCGCCTGGATGACAGCTGTAGAGGGGCCGAAAATTTTAGACTGCCAAAATAGAGGCACAATTGTCGCCTACAAAGCGGAGGAATGTATGTATCGCAGCCTCCAGCATTTCTATTTGCTGCCTGCGCTCAGCTCAAATAATGCGTTCTGGGCTCTTTAAGAACCGACCAATCAGTGATGAAGATTTAAAAACACGCTCTGAGAGTTCGAGTAAGGCTGTCGATGAATTGTCATTGTGATTTCTTTTTGTCTCGATGCTAAACAGTTCTCTCGTTCAACTAGTTTTTCACTGCTTTTTCTTAGAGTTATATATATTCATTATAAACATTAATATCCCGCTCCAACTTTTATCTTAAACACTTAACAATTTTCGTGATGGGCCAAACTTTATCTAATCCTATAACCACCAAAGACACCACCAGCGGTGGAGATGATCAATACATCTATGCTGCTTCTTCAATGCAAGGATGGAGAATAAGTAAGCATCCTACCGCCTCTACCACTCCAACTTCCCTTTTAATAAATACTAACTCTACCTATTTCTCTTTTTACTCGGATAGCAATGGAAGATGCACACACTACTCTTTTAAATATTGACGAAAAGTCAAAAATAGCCTTCTTCGCCGTCTTTGATGGGCACGGAGGTAAGTTCGAATACCCTATATACTTTCTTTTATCTTTGATCTAACTCCTAATCTTCTTTTAGGATCTAACGCTGCTATCTTTGCTGGAAAGTTTTTGCATAAACATATTTTTGACTCCGAGCATTTCGCAAAAGGGGAATACGAGTTAGCTATTCGAGACGGTTTTATGTCTGCTGACTCTGAATTAAGAAAAAGTACGCTCCATCAACTTCTCCTTTATTATCTATGTTTCATACTACTACTTCTGCCATTCTTTACTTATAGTATCCACTAAGTCCGGAGATCCCTCAGGCTGTACCTCTGTTGCCGTATTAATAACCCCAGAAGGCCAGATTTACTGCGTAAGTTTATATTATATACCTTTTTAGCCATATTAAATTCTCACCTATACCTTTCCTATTTAGGGTAATGCTGGCGATTCTAGATCTATTCTCAGCTGTTCAGGTGAAGCTGTTGAGCTCTCTTTCGATCATAAACCTAGCAATGCTGGTATGTATTGATTTCTTTAATTTTATTTATTCTCACTAATCCCCTATCCTTTTTTTTTTCAATAGAGGAATACAAAAGAATTGTTGCCGGAGGCGGCTTCGTTGAATTTGGAAGAGTTAATGGTATTCCTATCTACACTTCTTTTTACCTTTCTTTATTATATCTTAATACTATATTAATTTCACAATTAGGAAACCTCGCCTTGTCAAGAGCTCTCGGAGACTTTGACTTCAAAAAAAACGATAGAAAATCAGACGAAGAACAAATTGTCACAGGTATTTTTTCCTTAATTATAACATTCTTTACCTTTATTCTAAACATATTTCAATTTCATTAGCCCTTCCTGACGTTTTAAACCGAACTTTAACTAAAGATGACGAATTTATCGTCGTTGCTTGTGATGGTAAGCTATCATTATACTCTATATTATCCTTATTTGAATTCATCTTAATCCCATCTAACATTTCACTAAAACTTTAGGTATCTGGGACTGTCTTTCAAACCAACAGGTTGTTCACTTTGTCAGAGAACATATATCTCTAGGTATGAAACTAGATGAAATCTCTGAACAATTGATGGAAAAATGTCTAGCTGGCGAAAGTGAGCTTGGTGGTGTCGGATGTGATAACATGACTGTTGTCATCATTGGAATTCTCCATGGAAAATCTGAAAACGAATGGTATGAGTCAATTTCAACTGCATTCAAAAATGAAAAACACGAAATCGGTGCAATGGATTCCCTTGATTCTGAAAATAGTGAGTCCGAGTCTGAAGCCCGCATGACAATTACTGAAGTTAATCCAACTGAAAATTCTAAAGATAGTGCTATTCAATCAACTGATTCTGCTCATAAAAAGGAAGGTAATGATGAATCTGCACCCAGCGAATCTTCATCTGCTAAATCTTCTGATGCTACCTCCGAATCAAGCACTACCGTACCTGAAAAAAAATTAGACTCGAAATAAAATTCTCCTGCCCTTTTGAATAATTAGCAATTATCTTTTCTAATAATTTTCACTTTCATTTTTATAACCTTTTGTTATTTACTATCTCTTGTTTTTCATTAACTACAATCTCATCTGCAAATCAGCACCCCCCCCCCTCCTCTAACTTTTTCGCTTTTGGTAGACTGTACCTCTTTATTTTATATAAATCAAAATTTCTATCTAAAAAAATTCGCATGTTTAATATTTATCTCTTTAATAAACCTTGATATTACTACCATAGCCAAGTTTTATAATACATACGAAAAGGTCGATTTCTATATCAACTTTATGTATATATAAAATGATATTAATAAAATAGAATCACTATGGTATTAACTTGCTTTAAAATGTTATCATTTTATATAAATGTATCGCTGATTACTAATAGAATTACTTTATAAATAATACTTACCATCAAAAAAATCTAAAATTTTAGCAAATTAATAATTAAAACCCGTTTAGACATTACTTTGGCTGCCTCACAAATATCTACTTCTCATCGCCTAAATAAAATTTTTTAAAATTTACTAACAGCGGTATGAAATTGGAAAATTCTTTGTATAAATAAAAGGGGTATACACTTTTCTTATGTGAGAGGGTAATTGAATGAACGATTTTTGTAAAATGAATTTTAAACTAACACTTCTCAAATATCGCATTTTAGTCACATCCCCTCTCGTATCCACTTACAAAAATAAATAGCAAAAATGGTTCAAAATGCGTAAATTGGTTTCTTCTCTAAAGAAAATTAAAAATAGCGGGTATTAAATATACATAATCTTTTAATGTATAATAATTTCTCTTTAGAAAACGAGGGGGAGTGGTGTGGATTTAAATAGTACGAGAGTACACCTATTATACCAGAGGCTATTTTAGCTATCTTAATAAATGGGTAACACATAAATCGAACAGCTGATATTTCCACGTATATTATTGAATATAGCATGCTATCATCATATACATGACATTACATACTAAAAAGTATTCAGAACACGAATAAAATTTGGTTTAGATAGTTTTAAAAATGCATAAAAATTTGATAATTTTTCAAGCTGTAGAGTTATTTGAACCATAATTGTAAATGTTCAAAAATAATATTTTTGAGCTATTATAACTATCTAAACTTAAATAAGAATCGAAAACCCCTTATAAAAAACGTTATGATTATATAGGAACCTAATATCAGTGAAAAAACCGCACCTCTGTATCCACCACAATCTCTAAAAACTTTTTTTTATTAAAATAATCAAATTTAGAAAATAAAAAGTAAACGCATTGTTTGAAGCAACATGGAGAGACCGAATAACGAGTATATATATCTCAAACTGATCTACGACTAAAAGTAACGGTTGTAATAAAATGAAAATAAATCAAAAATAAAGTCTGTAATAGAGTATTACAAAGAGGTATCTTTTACATCTTTTAAAAGGTATGAAGACTTGATATATTAATTATTAATACATTCATACTGACAGCTAAAAATTTATAGCCTACAGAGAGTAATGGAAATTGGTATTATGGTATGAAAGTCCTATGATTCAATCACCTAGTCAAAAGGTTAATTTTTAAGAAATTTTACCTTGCAAATCTTTGGCATAAATGTTAAATGAGGTATTGACATTTAAAAAAGGTATAAAAAGATTAAAGTTATAGTAATTAGTCGAAAATTTGAATTTGGATGCAAGCCTGTGATTTCCAAAAATAAAAAAATGAGCCTTAAAAATACATTAATTGCTAGAAAATGGGTTGTGCCGAAAATAATGTATACAAATATCATAATGATATATAAAAAAATTGGTCATAAGAAAATTAAAACCATGCAAGAAATATGGCTTAGTTCAAGTAAACACCAAGATTTAATATATCAGATGTGAAATACCAAGCGCTTTTTAACAAAGCTAAAATTGAAATCATATAGCTAAAATATATACAAACTCTCGAGTAACAAGAATCCTGTTTAGGGAGAATTGTTTTTTTGCCTGTACAAATATAATTTATATATTTTTCATATTTAGAAATTAGTCGATATTTTTATGATCAGTATACTTTATAGTGGCTACAATAAAATACCCGAAATTAGTAGTATTTTTCGAGTCAAATGTACGAGCTAATCTACACATATTTCCTAAAAAAAATCATAACTTTGAAATAAAATGAAGAGAGAAGAGGTTAATGTACTCTAATTCTACTTATAATCAAAAAAATCTATAAAAATTGAAATACATTTGATCAACTGTGCTATAATCACTCTCTTCTTAACAGTACTAACGTAGCGTATACAAAAATGATCGCAATTTTACTATACATCCATTAATTATTATATATTGTATAATATGAAAAGATAAATCTAGTGACAGACAAGTTTGATTTAAATTAGATTCGCCCATATATTTTTTATGAAATTGTTCAGACATATGAAATTAATAATAGCTGTTCTCGCTATAATCAAAATTTAAACAATAAGAAAATAATAATAATAATAAAATATTTTATTATATATACAATATTAAATATAATGAATTAAATATAGAATATATCAAAAATCTCTTAATGTAGTCACTATAATGTCTCAGCTAAATTAAATAAGGAAATTATTTGATAAATGTGTTTATTAGTACAGGTTAATACAGTAAACATTGGTATATGATATTAATTTATTGATAATAAATATACATGTATATATAATTATCTATGATGTTCTTGATAAGTCAAACTAAAGGTCATTGGATATAAATAATAAATAAATAATTTCTCTCGATAATCAACGTCATAGCAACCAAAAAAATATATCATTTGATTGCATTTTTTTGTAAATAGTAACTTTATTTTTTTTACCTCTTATTTTTATTCTATCATAAAGGCGCTAAAAACCATAGTTTTTTTTTTGCTTGTAATAATTCTAATATAATATTATATATTTGTAGCTTCAATAATATGATATATCATATTATGAGATTAAATTCCATTATGTAGGTGATACAATGTAAAATAAAAATAATAAAAACCCGCCCTCTCTGATCTCGTAAATTTGCTATAGATATGCTATATTGATGATAATTTGAGTCATGAATTACACCATTTAATCAAAATCAAAACAGTTTAAAATTGCTCATATCCTAATAAAATTCTATGTTTAGCTTGATTTACAAAGCTTATAATCAAAAATAAAAAATTTGGGGCTTAACTATCCTACTTTCATACTTTAAACATCTAAATTTTTGATATACTTATGAATGTAAATTGATGGACTCGAGTACAAAAAAAAAACTTAACCATATGATGCCCTGGGTGGGTCTGCCACACTTGTGTATATTGATAGACTTTTTTCAGAATCACGCTGTAAAAATTAACAATAGTTATCTTTAATACCTCCAACTAAGAGAGATCGAATTATAGTTGAAATACTAGATAAATAAATTTAGAAAATTGATATATTTAATCTTTTAACTGGAAAAAGTCATTTATATTTGAATAGATATTATAATAATAATATTACACTTAGTGTTAGTATTTATATCATTTGAAAAGACTTATTACCACCTTGAAGAAAAATGGCCAATTGCCTCTCTGAGTAAGAAAATTAAAAAATGATATAATTACTAGAATAACGTGTTCCTAAACCCACTAAATTATTATATTACCTCATATTCCGAAAAATAAAAGAGGGGAAATAGTTACTTTTTAAAAGTACAATTTCACGCAAGAAAATTTCCGTATATATTTTATACGAAGCTAATTTAATAGACATAATTATGTAAATGATATATCTATGTCATTTAAAAAATTGTAAAGTTGGTTTTTTATCGAATAAAATTTATACTGAGCTATTCTAGATAAATGAAAAACTCCATTTCCAAATTTTATTCTATACATCTCATTTTATAGCTATTTTTAAGATGAAACAGTTAATGAAGGAAACAGGCTCGTATGAATTTTATACTATTATAGAGCTTATTGGTGCGTAAAAAATGATAATAATATAATTATAAAATGCTATGTGAATTCTTTTGACAATATGGCTGTCATATTGTTGTATAGAATAATATAAAACTCAAGAAAAATAGCCAAAATATATATTTATAAATACATTTAATTAACATTGTCATATAAAACTAGTTATACAACGCCTAGTTCCACAAACGAGTCTTATAATAATTATAGAATCTAATATTATAAGAGGATTTATGTAATTATACAACACCTCGCATCAAAAAAAATAGATTTACAAGAAAGAATTTTAATTAGAAAGTTTTATTAATGAGATTAATTTTTAATAAATAAGAAACTATAATTTTCTTTCAAAAATAGCTAAAGTTCTCGAGCCAAACTTACTGTCTCGAGGTATTTATATCTCTTGGAGCTGGTGATGATATTCCATAATTAACGTAAACAAGATGAAAAAAACATTATTGTGTATATATATAATAATTTTGTTGAATTGACATGGATCGATAGCTCAGAGGTAGAGCTTCCGATTGCAGATCGGATGGTCCCGTGTTCAATCCACGGTCGGTCCTATGGTGACTTGCCCGAGTGGTCCAAGGGGTCAGGTTTAGGCCCTGATATGGAAACATGCGTGGGTTCGAACCCCACAGTCATCAATATATTTTTTTCAACTTATTATTTTTTTATGTAGATTCCATTAAATTTTGATCACTGAAAAAACTTTAAAAAACATCATTCCTAAAATAGAATATTTTCTAAGGTGTTTTTTATTCAATATTTCAAAAAGAAAAAATTCATTTTGAGTTTCAAGTTTTTTTTTTTTTTAAAATAAATATTTTTTGTTCCAAAAAATTTAGATATTTTGGTTATAAATTTTAAAAATTTCTTTTATTAAGTAATTATGGAATAAGAGCATCAATTTATAAATTAATAGCGGCATTTTCAATCTTTTATATCTAAAATTTTCTTTTACTTCGTTTTTAATATTTACGATTAAAGAAGCAGTAAACAAGTAATTTATCCAATAAAAACAGATTTAAAACTGCTTGACTTTTTATTCTTTATTGGCTTGTTAAAAAAAAAACTACAAATTAAAAGCTCAAACACCCAAAAAATAGGTATTGAGCTGATTTTATAATTTTTTGCGCATTTATCTTCTTTTTTTGAACATTTTCTTTGTATTTTTTTTCTAATTCTAAAAATCATCTTTTTTTAAGTTATAAGAAACAGGTTATTATGATTTATATATTTCTTTTTATCTTGAACTAAAAGCGTTATTTAAAGCTAAATTAAATCGCTTAACGCTTTGGCGTAATAAAGTATCTGTTAAATTTAAAAAGTTTTAAAAATATAATTATTGTTTTTGAATAAGTTCTTAAAAGGGGGTTTAAGTTTTGATATTAACTTCTTATTTATATGTATTTGCTGTTAGAGGAATCTCCAAGATATGTAAATTAAATTGATCAAAAAGATCAAAATCTTTTTTATCATTCATAATTTTATTTGTCAGAATAAATTCTATTTAGACTCAATTAATTTTAATAGATTATAGTTAAGCTTATTGATATCCAATTAGATAAATCAAATTAAAAAGAAGCATAGTTTTTCACTGTTCAAAAAATTTAACTATAAAAAATTGTATCTTAATTTATAATATTTTTACTATAAAAACTATAAGAGAATAAATTGAAATCGGATCATTATTTTAGTTAAATATTCAATCACAATCTGTAGTATTTCTGGACAAAAACTGCTTTTTTAGTACACCCGGAATATAAATTTAAATAAAACTTTTTATTAAAATAAATATTCGAGATTTTTTTTTTGTAGTCGTTTGAATTTGCTTTATAAATAATAACTTATTCTATGAAAAAGACATTAAATTTTAATCATATTGAACTAAATTATATAAATTAAAGAATAGAATAGATAATTTCCATTTATCTTTTTAAAAAAAATTTTTTTAAACCCTTAAATCAATCTTTTATCGTGATAAAACCAAAATTTAAATAAAACATTATACTCAGAATAAGAAAAATAAATAAATACACTTAATAAATTTTTTTCAACTTTAAAACCTACTTTATTAAGTCCTTATCAACTGGTTTAGTTTAATTAAAAATAAAATTAAATAATCAGTTAAATTATTTTAAGCCACAAATCTGTTTAAAAAAAAAAAGTATAAAATTGTCTCTGAAAATCATGCTAAGAAGACTGAAATCAACTCAGCCGTTGAATTTTTACATCGCATCGAAACCACTGCTACGTGAACAGGTGGCTATTATAAACCTCAGAATATGTATAATTAGAATTTTATTATAAATATTAATTAAAAAATTAAATATTTAGATTACTATGTGGAAATTAACTTTAAAAATTTTCTACAGTATCAATAAATAAAGAAACTTTTTCCATTTTATATACTGCCTGAGTATCAGTTTATATTCAAAAATTGTCAACAGAAAATAAAATATTTATCGAGTCTTATCAAAGGTCGTCATTTGTTATTAAATATATATCAATATATTTTTTAACTGGTATCTGTATCAAGTTATTAAAAAGAAATTTAGCAATATAAATTCAGCTAAATATAGATAAAATTACATTCGTAATGGGTACTTCTGGGATTGTAATAATAATTTTTATCCAATCTAGGCTAAGAAATGATATTTGA
>LSSN01002656.1:0-31578 GCA_001970855.1 Smittium culicis | reverse complement strand
GATTTTTTTTTTGCTATAAATGCATTTTTGGAAGAATAACTAGCGTAGCGTTTCACCTTATTATTTTTTCTAAGTTTGTTAATTGGCGCTAATTAATTTTTTGTAAGAAATTTAAATCATTAGTAGTTATTCAATAATTAAATTCCACAAATTAGCATGGTTTTATTAAAAAAAAATATTGAGTAAAGCTAACTGTGAGAACATTCTAGTTTGACTAAGTAAACTATTTAAATAGGTGATAGTCTATAAGGTTAGATATTTTGTGAAATAAATTTCCATATCGATTTCTTATGATTTTTTAGTAAGCTTAGTATAAAAAATTTAGTCCAAAATTACATTAATTAATCGGAAATGGATACGGGATATTCTTAGGAGAAGCGGAAATTTTTTTCTTAGAAATTCCATTTGATAAAATGAATTATACAAAGCTATTGTTTATATCAAGCAAACCATTCGAGGATAAATTCTAATAAGATTTAAAAATTAAAGTAACGCCGCTAAGTACGAATAACATAATAGGAAAAGTTCCGCTCCTTGAAATAATCTCCCATGTTAATAAAGTCAACAAAACGACATTATCTGTGGTTATTTTGCTGTTAGATGGTTGATTCTGAGCGAAGAAAGAACTTTGTTTCCACTAATAATTATTGAACTTGGTAATAAAAAAATCAAAAAAACCATTGGCTTAGTTGAAACGCAATTTAATTTTTCTGCTTGTTCACTCCATTTTGGAATTAGTATTTTCTATAAAAAAGTTATTTAATAATTCAGTAGCTATTAATTTTATATTATAATTTATACAATGTATCTCACTATGACTAAATTCATTCTCTTATTTTAGAAATCCAGAGTTAAGAACCCGGTTTATAGCTAGGTGCATAAGATGTGTTTTTGGGGCTTAGGAGGTAAAAATTTAACTGAAAGAGAGATTTTGTATTCTATGCTGAATAAATGACTAGACTAATCGATGATAAGTTTGGATAAAATCTTATAAGTGATTGGATATTTAATCAGTAATTTATTATTAATAAAAATAAGAAATTATGAGTTAAATTCTTAATTTGTATTGATTTTTAATATGAGTATGGTTATGACGATATAAGCTAGAGTATTTAACTCTTTCATGGGCTGGTAGACTGATTTTGGTCTACCGAATATAGCCAACTGTATTGAATTAAAATTTATTAATTCTGAGATTGATTCATATACCGGAATCTTGAAAAAATAATAGTAAGTAATTATTTTACTCATAGATCATATACGAATAAAAAATTTGATATTTTATTGAGTGTTGGGGGATGGAGAGGGTTAATTTAAAATATATGTATATTACAATAAAAATTTTCTTTTACAGCTTGAAAAATAATTTGGTGTAAAAATAAGATTAAATTACAAAATAAAATAAAGTAAAATAAAATAAAATAAATCTCAATAAATTTTATGACACTCTTTTAATGATTTGGGGAAGGTTATGAAGTAAAAATAAGAGTAATATTTAATAAAATGCGAGTCGATAAATAATAGTATAATTTCTAAATATCTGGTTCATGACTATTTAGTTTTTTATTATCTAAATCAGCAATTGTTGATAAGTAATTGATAGTATGATGTGTCAAATGAAATTTTTTTTGGCTGATTTATATTAGGTCTTATAGAGTTTGTTAATTTAGTTAGGATAGATTGTACCGTAAAGGGATGGTTATCAAATTTGTATTTTCAATTTCCATTTTAGAAATTTACCAGACTAAGCCGATCCATGGTAATTGTATCGTTTATGGAAATAAGTGTAATGGGTGACTCAACAGTGTGTATATTTGCATCAAAATGGGGGCTCAATGAAGTAAATCAAAATAAGACCTACTTGAGAACAATAATTTACTTAGATTTGATAACAATGAACATTTATTTGCCCAGGTTAATAATTTTATAAAATTTCATTTGCCCGAATTTAATAAAGCTAAGAAATTTTATATTAGAGCTTATATATTGTCTTTATTTAATAAAACCAAAGAAAATAAAAAAAAATTTTTATCGAAAAATAGTCTAAGTGGTTAGATTTTTTTTTGGTGGAAGATGTTCATCAATCTTTTATTCAAGTTGAATTCAGATATTCCATTTGGTCCAAGATCCAGCTCAATAGAAAAACTTTTTTTATTGGCTTCAATAAAAAATACTAGGCTTTTTTGAGCTTATTGTCAATTTTTCTAGAATATTAACCGCTTTAAAAGATCTTGATGTGTATAAAAGCTGCAAAAAAAAAAATAATAGTCTTAACTTGCAAGTTGAGCAGAATAAAAAATGATTGAGCTTTAGCGCATTTTTTGTATGGATGAAATAGGTTTTATGTTTAGTTGAGATGTAAAAATATAAAAATATATTCAGACAATTTATAAGTGAATACAGATAAATGCCATAATATTAAAAATAATTAGTTGCCTATAATATAGCGTCTTTTTTCTTATTTTTTTGCTACACTAATGATAATTAGAGGTCATAGATTAGCCTATTATTTTCCGCAATTAATTTTTTAGCTATTATAATTAGCTTATTGTTATCAGAGAAGCAAGTACCAATAATTAAAATATATAAAAAAAAACTAGCGAATCGTTCATACCTTTTTATAAGATTTTAGTTTGTGTCTAGTACGCCTATTAATGCAAATAGGGATAATTTATTATCCTTATTGGATTATTTATTAAAAAACAATTGAATTATTTAGACGAAGAATGAGGTGTAAGCCAATTATTAATATACTTTAACATTTGATGGTTTGATGGAATATGTTTGGCTACTCTTTATTTTGGAAAGCGAATAAATTAATGAACTCGTAAGAAAAAAATGGTTGCACCACTAATTATTGAAATTGTGAAAAGCGAAATCATCACTTGAATGGGTTAATGCGATAAGGCATTCAGCTAATTGTTATAGATTCATAAAATTTGTAATACCGAATAAAATGCGATGGTTTGAAGAATACTCTCTCTGATACTCCGAAGTGATCCCATTATTTAATTGACCAAAATACTCAGGTAATCTTATAGATTGACCTATGCATGAATCAAAAACTGTCATTATTGGATCAATAATATGGAGAAAAAACAGTGACAATTTCCGATAATATAATTTGCTCAGTATCACTTCAACGCGATAAAGTTAATGGCGCATTCAAATTCAGGCAAATCTATGGGAAAAGTTAGATGAGCAAATCATCGGGATGTATAAAGAGTAGGCTGCAGGAAGTTATAGCTCAAAAAGACAACTTTTTTTGGAAAGAAGAGAAAGGAAATGAAGGCGAAAATATGTGTTCAAGCAAGATGAATAACACTATAACCTAAAGCAGGAATATTGCGTGTATAGTAAAAAACACATGAAATTAATATATCCAAAAGTAGATTAAATGCTTTTTTGAATAGAATATGAAAATTAGTGTTATAATTTTACGATAAAAGGAAACAATTCACAACTTTATATCCTAAAGCAAAATTCCAAAAAATATGTCACATTACACAACGGCTATAACTTCAACAAATGATCTAATTTTCATCAAATCATGAACTGTAAACGGAAATATTAAAGATAGATGCTCTTAGCATACTATTGGATTTAAATATTTTAATATTTCCTGGTTTGGAATGCTGAATTATGTGTTGAATCTATTTGTTTCGATTAAGGTCGAAACTTGCTCCTAAAATGTCCTGTATCCAATAGATTAACCTGATTTTAAATTGTTGGTTTCTACTTACGTTAAAGGCAGTTGTATGCTTACACTTACACAGAAACTTAATTATAGCCATAGATGCTGTTCTTTTTCTTTGAATTACACAGAAACTAACTTATCAAAGTGATTTTATAGGTGTCACTCCCTGGTTTCTACAGACAACCTCAATTAGCTTGTGTATTTAAGCCGGTTTTCATACTGGCAAATCGCCTTTGGCTGTGTTTTCTCACTACACTTTTGTAGCTAATTGTCTTTTGTCCTGACTTTGTGCTCTCTCACTGGGCTTTGTGCAGCATATATTCAATCTTTTTCTTTTCACCAATTCAACCTCATTTCCTCTAACACTATTCGACCTGATTTCTTCTAGTGCGATTTTATCCTTTATTTTTTTATGCCGCTATTTGATCTTTTCTTATAACGGCCCTTTGTCAGACTGTATTATTAATCGACAGGTATTCGTGCTTTCTGGCACGACCTCTAAATTATTTTATAACCCATTCCAGTCAATTCTACTAATAAACATATTTTTCAGCTCTTTCTATTTCCTCGTATCATACAGTGCCAATTTGACAAAAAACTAAAATCTGCCAATTTATACTAAAAAAAATGCCTACAGTTTAAACTACTATTTCCTTAATTTTTTAGGTGCCAATTTATTCTATTTTGTCTTCCACAAAGCGAAGTGATTCATTACGCCTTTTTTTTTTTAGGAATCTGAAGCATATCTTTTTAAGATACATTATGTATATACTATCTTGAAGGAATTAGGTTCCTCTATATTGACACCTTTATCCTTTTTTTTATTACATTATCAAATCCCACCCATTAGCAAATTTCCTGTCCACGTAAGCTTCATAGAATAGGGGGGAAATATCACTGATTTTTTATACAAGCTTTTTTTTACCTGCCAGAAAAAAAAAAAAAAAAACTATTTAAACCACTGCTCATTGCCATTTATTATGATTTATCGAAATACTTTGTATAAATTTTGTTCTTTTTGCTCTTTAATATTAAGGTTTAAATCCCACCTCACTTATAGATTTATTTACAGGTATGTACTACTCCCTTTATATTTTAGCTTCACCCGCTTTTCTTTGAAAATTGTACCATACACCCATGGTATATATTGTTATTTATTGGAAAGCACTATCATATTTTGCTCCAATATTTTCCGCTTTATTTTCTTGTTTAAATGTTTATATTCGCACCCGTTATAATTATTTACTCTCGCCCTCTCACTATTTACGCACCTCACCTAGCAATTGAATTAACACTTAATTTTTAATTTCTTTTACTAGATACAACAATCTCGCACTCTTACACCCTTTAACCCCTGATTTCCGCTTTTCAAGATTTATCTACTACAGAGAAATTATACCAAACTCGTTAAACTAATCGATCGCTCTTGTCTACATTCATTATAAACATCTTTCTCAATCCTTCAACATCCTATACAAATACCTTTTAGATTACTTATTTTTAACATATAAAACCATATTCCCAATGGATAACATCAACAATAGAGATATACCTAATTACCCTAGAGAAGATCTGACGGAAATGGAAGAGTAAAATTTCGCCCAAAAATTGATTTGAACCTATTTTTTCTGATTCGTATCAGACTAGAGTTATTTATTAATTATCACAATTCTTATTCTACAAAAAAAAAGAGAACGCGGATCGACTGAATATTCTACACTTCTAGCTTGAGATGATTTCCTTTTCTTTTTTTAACTTATAAACGTACAACTGATCAATTCCCTCAAATTTCCCCAATTTATATTGTAAAAACGATCCTCCCATCAAATACAACATTTGATCAGACTTTTCTCCCCCTAAGAAAAAAATTTTTTTTTGTTCCAACCTTCAATTTGCTTTGTTTTTATACCCATTCAAATATCTTCACTACATAATTTATAATCCTTTCTTATTTTTTTTGAATACTTATTTAATATCCCCCTGATAAGAAAAAGATCATATATATTTATATACCAATATTACTCATTTATTTTACTCAACTACATTTAGAAAAAAAAAATTTATATACATATCAGCTACTAGCACTAATAAACCTACCACTCAATATCCTATTTTCTTTACTCCACCCTCTCATAATTTTGTCTCATTAATTTATTGATTAATTAATTATATTGATCAAGCATTAGTTGTAGGCCAAGTATAACTATTTTAAAATAAATTTGAAATTATTAACGAAGAATGGAGATTAAAATATCAAAAAGCCTTGTCATCACATTTATAACTAAGCAAGTGGTAAATATGCGGTATTTCCAACTCCCACTCCGAATCTCGCTAGAAAAGATCTAAGAAAAAATACAAGACTCTAAGAATAGAAATAGGGATACTTATTTATTACTCACTTTTCCAAAACCAGCTACTTAATGAATTGATGCCAAATTATACCAAAATTTCCTATAGATCTTGTTAACATTGGATTAAAATAAACATATTTAGAACCATAAAACTCAATTCAAGTCGAAAATATTTTTTATATTTTAGGGTGGAGGCGGGCAATCATTTCTTTGAATTTTAAGGCAAGCTGCTAAAGAAGAGACTCAAATAAATATGTAATAGTATTAACCCTCTGTATACTTACATTTATGAGCATTTTCAAATGTAAACATTTAACTTTTTTAAAACACGAAATATATTCCGCTTGTCAATCATTTATCACACATTTTTATATAACAATTAGAGATAAATTGATTTCGGGTTAATATTTTATACTATAAAAAATTAAGTTTTTTAAAAGAAAATAATACTAATAGTATTCGTGCTCAAATTTATGAATCTAGATATTCTTATCTGAGGGTATTATGAGTCTTTATGGCGATGTGGAACAGATGTATGAATGCGAAAAATGAGCTCTTTGTCTTATTAAACGAAAAATAAAAAATAAAAAGCTAGATTCTCATACTTTTAATAATCTGATTTTGTTAACCTCGGCCGTCTTTCAATTAAAATTTTCCTTCATTTTGAATAACTTATGCTCCGAACCTTTTGATTTTTTTTAACCTTTTAGTATCCTTTTGTTTGGATTTATTATTGGTTAATTTTAGTCCTAAAATAAACACAGTCTATATTTATTCTTGTGTACATAGATTAAAACTTGAATATATCCTATTTCGATAATTAAGGTTTAATTTAATCCGCTCCGAAATTGCATTTAGAAATATGTGTGCCCCCATTTTTTTCTCTCAGTGAGGATTTTCACTTTTGAAAAAATCTAAAATCTGGCTGATTTGCAAAGATTGAATTATTTATATTTGTTCTCTATTGATTTTTTATTTTATTTTTTATTTTTAGCCAAGGCTGTCTTTATTGGGCTTAATTATCTTTTTCATCTCACTGAGATTAAAAGATCAACGAGCGATAATATCTACGCCTACTCGTATCATGATTCCACCCTACTTTTATTTCAAGCGCGAGTGCACAATAAACAATATTAAACACCAAATATATTTCAAATGCGTGGTGATTTGTATTTTTATATTTTTTGATCTGTTGAAATGTTACACAATGTAGAATAATACAGATTTGATCCTATACACTTTCTTTTCTTAAAATTTATTTTTATTTTTATTCTTGAAATTTTTGATGTATGGCTAGCTAGACGTGCACAATAAATAAAATCGACAACATTATTCTATTTAGTTCGATTTACAAGTTTAATTTCGTGCTCATTTAAGTTGTGTGTTTTTTTTAAAGCTTATAATTAATAAATTAAAATTCATTATAATCTCAATTTCAATTCATCAAAATTTATTTGCTTTAGTATATATAATCAGCGCAAGTTAAATCCCCTTCTAGCAATTTTTCATCGCAATAATAAACTTAATTGAATTTAATTTACTCAAATTAAATTTAGAACCTTGGTCTATTTTTCTATTTATCTATAATTGGCTGGATTCTAGACCATAACTGATTTTTTCACAAAAAAATAAAGTTGATTCGCTTCCACACCTTTCTACGAATATTAAAATTAAAATGCTTACACCTACAAAATACCTTGAAATCAATATTCAAACACAAATTCTTTTTTTAATTATGCCTATATGCTTTGGATTTTTGTCTGTATATTTATACAAGATCTTGGTAAATCATACCCCTAGAATACCCTTTTATAATAAACAAAACATTTCTTATCACTAAATATTTTAATGATTTTTTTCAGAAATCAACTTTTCTTGAAAATAATAAAAATATTATATTAGCCAAACTCCTTTTTTATTACATATAATATTTAGAAAATAAAGTTATAGTAACTTTTCTTAACTTTAACTTTGTCTAACCTTTATTTATATCTACCTTTTTAGCTGATTTAGGAATATGCATGTTTAAATTCTGTGCATATTACAAGTCTATGTAACATAAATTGATAAACTATGTTTTTTTTTTGCATTATAAGTAAATAAGTAAAAACTTTTTTGGGAGAAAGTATAAATTTAATTTTGCTTTGAAATCTTTTAACTTATATTTTACTTAGAACAGGGTGAAATTAAGTACTATAATCAAAATTAAATAAATGCCTAAAATTAAAAATCAACTGAAAATTTTTTTTTATGTTAACATATACTAACAAATGTTTTTTTTATACTCGTACTATGGTATGAAATTACAGTATCATTATAATCTATAAACTAACTAAATAAATAGATTCGGGTGCATAGGACTTAATTTGGCTCCATAGTTGTAACGATATTTGTTATTTTTCGTGAAAGACTAAACTAACTTAGAATTATACTAATTATAGCGTAATATTAAGTGGATTCAAATTTAATAATTCTTCTATCAGATTAGAATTTGATGAACATGTCAAGCGGCAACATTTATGATACGTCTTGTAGGTTGACCAAAATACTTGAGTTGCATTTGTATCTGCTAGCACTCCTATATTTGCAACTATATTAGATTCGACAGTCGTGAATTTTGGTATCGGAGCATTGTCTGGTACTGCTATAAGCCCCTATATATTCTTAATATATTTAGAAATGTCTGGAACTGTTGAAAGTACCATGTAACTCTAACTTATCTAAATAACCTGTCTAATAATAGTGAACTGGAATTTGAATCATGGTGTTATCCAGGACCTGACTAAGACCTTTTCTTTATATACTCTGTATGAATCAGCTTGTCATTATACTTTTTCTGGGAGGGAGCTTATACCTCATGTCCTTAATACATGTCTACTATTATTCATTTATTTAAGGCGCTACAATTTCCAGCTACAGATTTTCATCATCGATGATCTTTGTGATGTCACCAACCATATGTTTTTCGCTGCTTGTATTAAAATAAACACAGCAAATTACCAAAAATCATTTGATTAAAATATATCATGTCTCCTATTTATCTTTTAGGCCTAGTTCCTTGAAATAGTTAATAAAAAGAAATATTTCTATTTCTATTTCTGTGCGAATGAAGATTTGGTTGTGGTTTCTTCAAGTGCACTCAGAACCGTTATCAAAAATTTACATTCACAAATATTTAAAGTTTTATAGGTAAATTGAGAAATCTAAGACTTGTAAGCAGTAACATTTCTCACAGCCAGCATATCTACGGAATATATCTCGGCGAGATAATTTAAAACATATATTGTGCCAAAAGCTGAGTTTTTTATCCATGTTGTATCATTTTATGAACGATTTTGAGCGTTTAGTCAATTTTTTCTTGTTCGGGTGAGTATATTTTTACCCAGAAAAATTTAAATTGTTAATTTAGTCGTACCTTGACCCCTGAAAGTTCTCAGCTAATTCTCCAGATCATTAAACACTAGTTCTTGTTGGAAGTCAACTGGAACTTGCGTATGCAGGATCTGTTGTCACTATTGTTGCTTTTAGTTGATCAATTTCTCCTGTGTAATTTTCAACATATTTGAGTACCTAATTTATGAATTTCACTTTATTTTTATCATGTGTTACGATTAGAATCTCGTTTTTGGATTTCTGGATCGCCTGTAAAATAATATTTCATAGGAATCAGGGCTGCAGTAAGAGTTGGTCCGCTTCAACCATCTAAAAATCTGAGAGTTTTGGTCAGTTGCTTTCTTGTTTCAGAGCAAATTGTATTATAGTATTATAATTTTGTTTGTTTTGCTAGAAAACATTTCCACTTCCTGTGGGCCTCAGGAAATTTCGATATCCTTGGATTCCATCTCTTGTAGCGTCCAATTCTTAAGCGCCTTCGATCGGTTCGGCAAATTATCTGGGCTCAGTATTAATGAAACTAATGTTATCATCGATCAGTCGCTCTTATTCATACAGTGGTGCCAAAAATTTTCGAATATCTTCAAAAACTCTGATGTTTTTTTCCAAGACTACTTCCTCGCGTATACTATAGTTTTATTGTTGTATGAATAGGATATAACCGATCAATCAACCAAAATTGAGAGGCATATTGCTATCAATGCAGCCAATAGCTCTTTAAAGTTAATGTGTATCAATTCCTGGGAGCCGTTCCAGCGACCAGAGTACAAGATAGAGCTCATAACTAGCTCCCATCTTGTGTATCTGGAACCAGTATACGCCTCAACTTCTGTATTACCAGTAGGTTAGAGTGATCATTCTGCTTGAAAATGTCTCCCTCCTGAATCAATTTTTTTTTTCTTCGATGCAATCTTATGTATCGAATATTGATTTTCCTATCTTGAGATTCAAAATAATCTCGTATTTGTGTTTCTAGAATCTATCTGGAATAAGAATCCCAGGTATTATTGCCGTTGACATGTACTGGACTTACTTGATATACTTCACCAGCTCCCTGAGAATGGTGTACCCTGAGTTCAAAATTTTTGCATCATCTTAGCAAAGATCCCTGACTTTTTTTGTAGGTACTTTGATCGACATAGCTGGGATATTGATCTTCATACCCAATTTTTCTTATAGCTGAGTTAAAACCGTTTCTGATTTCTTCCAATTGATAAAGTATCCAATCCAGTTTAGCTTTTACTACAGTGATCCTTGAATTCTCTAATGTTAAGTAGGTTTATTATATATGCAACAATCATAATTCCCTTTTCCTGATCCCAAGATAGAACTTGTTGCAGCACTTTCACGAGCGTGTGATAAGCCAGAGATAGATCGAATGGGGATGTCTAGAGCTGGTACTGACAGAAATATGAATTAAGTCGTAAATACTTCAGTCACACTATAAAGATTAAAAATTATGGATGCAATACATCATATCAATAGAATCATTTAATCTTTCAACTGGATTAACCAGTATATGGAGTTGAATGGTCCCACTATGAAATTATTTTCATTAGTGAGATTGTTGGTTTTACTCATATTTAAGACCGGTATAAGCATGCTTATCTTAATGATGCATGATTAGCTATCTGTAGAGCCTGAATAATGGTTTATAGACCCTTTCTATTGTATTTTTGGGTTACAAAGCTTCTATCTCCTCTTTCAATACTTTTCTTATCTCCATAATCAGCTTCCTGTTGTATCGATATTGATACTCGTTATATAATCCAGTCATTTGGCACGAAGCTTAACCAAATCATCGCTGAAAAACAAAACATATGATTTATTATAGCACAATGAGTTGGTACATGATTTTGATTCTTAGACCGCTTATCTTGAAATTATTAACCCACATGTTGTATGTGAATCGTTCAGTTTTTTTTTGAACATTGTAATGCGACAACTCACTGATGGTCTGAGCTTGAATTTTACTGGATCCCTTTCCCCCGTGCTCCAGACTCGATTACTGGAACAAAACCACGAAGTAGAAGTGCACGTGGAAGCAGTGTTGTATTTTTTTCACAGAAAAATTTTATGACTGGGCTGTTTTAGTGTTTTATACAGAAGCAATTTGCCTCAATTAAAACTGAAAATTACGAAAACTTCTTCATTTTGATGATTTCTACCCCATTTTTCTATTTTCTAATAACGAATTGTATTTCTTATGGTTCATTAGTATTATTTTTTTGGTTCCATCAGCTTTTTCAGTCCATCAGTCAGTTCCATTAGGTTATACGTGCTTTTCAACCAAACACGGGTAACTGAAAACTCAATTTTGGACATCAGGGCCTTATATAGTCCAAAAAAAAAAACTCTAGTCATCAAATGTACTTGTTGGATTTCCGTGTAGGCTTTGTAAATCTAATAGACCATCAGAAGTGTTGTATGTGCAAGTACATAATCAATTCAATAAAACGGATAATCTGCTTTCTTCGCTGGAGCATGGTGTTGTATCAATGAGCGAAAGAGCCAAGCAGCTGATTTTAATGCTTTTAGGTAAAGTATGAATGACCTCGTTCTGTTCTGCTTCAGCTATTGATGACCAATAGAAATCGTTTCGATTGAAAATATAGCCCCAAAGAGTTTCAGATAGATGTTTAGTCACACTACTAAGTTTAAAACGCAATGAATATCTTCAACTTTGCCGCTTTTGAACGATTTTTCGATATAATACGAGAGTAAATAATGTTCATTCTGGCTATTTTTGTTGCCAATAGGTCAATTAGATCAAGTACTTTATGGTTTTAGGTGTTTTAAAGTTTGAAATTAAAAATTTTATAGATAGTCATTAATTGCTGGAAGTTTATGATAAAAAAAAGATAGAAAGAATACTGTAAAAGGTCAATATATAATTTTTGACCTACAAAATATAGCTTATTGCATTCATTAAAAACAGTTTAATTCCGATTCCTTAATAACTATTGGTTTGTTGTATTTGAAAAACAAATAATAAATTTACTTATAAATCATAAACGAATAAATAAATTCGGAATATTTAAGAGTGTTGGACGAGAAAAGGTTAACCCTTTCAGGGGAAATAGTCATTTCTGTCCACTATAAGCTTTTGCAATAGCGCGAAGGAGTACAAAAGAAGCCTACTAATTCTTTTTTTGATAATAATTTAGAAAAATTATTCGCTTAAATTTTAATTCTTTTTATACCCCAATTTTTTAAGCAAATCAACTAGTTATTGAATAAGTCAATAAAAATTCTATAATAAAAATATAAAAAAAATTTACTAGTTATTGGATAATTTCAATATTTCATAAAGCTAATTACAGCAAAGGAAAAAAAATAATTATCAGAAATTCTCCTGGACAAAAATGCTGAGTCTAAAAAATCCAAATCATAACGCATTAATAAAGCGAGATACGGTTAGAAATTATTTTGATTTTCAAGACATGTATAGCTGTAAAATCTTGTAAGAAAATATGTTAAAATTTAATACGTATTTATGTTAAATTTATATATCCCTAAATGAATGATAAAACTATATATAGATATAGATAAAATGAGTGATCTTTATATTTCAGACTCTTTACGAAGAGAGTGCTTCATGTATAGAGAGTTTCAGTGCATTAAATTTTTTTTTAATTTCTAGCCAATAAATAAATTCTAGCGTTTTTTTTAGCAAATAGTAATTTCAGATTAAATGGATTAATGATATGACTTTTTAATACTGCCAATAATATTATCTATAAATGAATTCCCAAGCCAATAAAATTAAACTGTAACAAAGCGCTCTCTTCGTTTAGAATCTCCCATATCATTAAAATTTTATAAAATATAAGCTAGCTATAATAAAATTAGCAAAAAAATATAATTAAATTTAAATGAATTTCATTTTATATGATATTTTGAATAACATGAATTAATAAATGAAGCATTTGATTAAATTAATTGTAGAAATAATCCAAGTTATGCACTAATATGATCTAGCCAAATATTGAAATTTAGACAACAATTATTAGAGTACATAAAATACTATAACACATTTTTCAATCTGATATTTTTAGTGTAGCAGCAGCTTTTTTTGCGATAACGGTTCAGGTCTGTGTTTTTCTGAACAATCCATTTTAAAAAATTTTTTCTTTTATATTTATTTGTTTATGATCCTATATTTATCTTAGTAATTTCATTTTTAAAAAATTTTATTATATTTTTTCTTCGTATTTATTTAATTTGGATTTCAATTTACCTTGAACTCAATTTTGGCTAAATAATTTTATTTTTTGATAACTTATTCAATTTATATTGTTTCCTGTTAAAAATTTTTTTAACGGACTTATAAATTTGTGATATTCTAAATTGCGATGAATTATAAGATTATAATAAAAGAATTTTAATTTTATTTAAAAGATTTTTCTTTATATAAAACTATTGTCTATGTAAAAATGTAATTTTTTGGTCTCTTTTTATTCTTTAAGTATTCTAATTCCTCATTTCTCTAGTTTTAAGAATACTTAATACGCAAATTATAGTACATAAAACACATTGATCTAACACTTATTTTTCCTTTTCAGAAAGAAAATATTAATGATTCACTCTTTTTAATAACATTATTATATTTCATATACTGTAAGATAATTCGAATTCAAGTGTTTGTAGAAAGATTAGTAATTCTCAAATATAATTATACTATTCCCTTTCTACAAAGGATTAACCTATTTATTGGCTTGACTTATATTTCCATCCGACGATAATTATTTGGATTATGATTATGATTATGATTTTTGATTTTTGATTTTTGATTTACCTTTGCCTCAGAATTGTGTTTGCTTTAATGAATGTAATTATATTGTATGGAGAAATAGTTTAAAAAAAATTCATTATTTTACTATTATACTTGTTGAAATGGAGCTTAAAGATTTACTTGGAATATTGAGAATAAATCCGTATAAATTATTTGATTTTTTTTTCTGGAACACTTATTAAATCATTTTTTTAAATTGTATCAATTATTTTATATCCAATTCTTTAATAAATAATAAAAAAGTAATTTTTTTTAGCGATTAATATACTTTTGGGAATAAATGTATTGGACAGTTATAGATATAACGTGAGCACAGATGAAATACTCTATGATTATGTACATCAAGTTTAATGAAGTCAAAAAGGTTTACCTTCATTCATTCAGCTCTTCATATAGATAAAATTAAATTAGATAAAAATATCAATATTAGCTATGTATTAATTCTTGCAGTGCTAAAAATTCATGTAATTTTCATAATTATAGTAATTCTAATAATACTAAAAGTATTTATAATTTCACTAGCTATTTTAATTCTATAAATTTTAATATTATATGAATTCTAAAATTTTTAATAATGGAAGCAATTATAATAATATCAATAGTTCTAGTAGCTTTAATAATTTCAATAATTCTAGTGGTTTTAATAATGTTAATAATATAGCAATTCTAATAATTTTAATAATATCAATAATGCGAGTAATTTTATATTAAATAAAAATTCACCCTATTTTTGTAAAATTTTTGAATATTACTATAGTAGCAATGATACATTTAATAGTATAGCTGATTCTTAAAATTCACCCAACATCAGCAATTCATTAGAAGAACTTTCTGATAAATTAATAAAAATCAAGAGTTTTTTAGAGATTATGAAACATAATTATCAAAAAAATTATATTTCTCATCAATATATTGCGATTGACGAATGTATGGTAAACTTTAGAGGAAGGGTCATCTGAAAGCAGTATAACCCCAAAAAACCAATAAATCAGGGACTCAAATTATGGATTTTTGTTGATAAATAAAGATATTTTTGGAATTTTAAAATATAATAAGGAAAAACTCAATATAAAAAAGAATAAGATTTAAGATTTAAAGTTGTTACAAGATTCATTTCAGACCTAAAAGAAAAACACCATATTATATTCATTGAGAATTATTTTACTTCTGTACCGTTAATTAATAATCTTTTGGCAAATTAGTATTATGCATGCGGAAAAAAAAAGAGCACTAGTAATTATTTCCTCAATTATCAAAAAAATAATTTGATAAAAAAATGGGATTGGGAATCGTTTTAATAGGAAAATGGAATGTCAACGATTAAATCTATGGATACTAAACCGGATTATATGATATCGAATTATCATGATTCTAGAATAGGGAATTAAAATACTAAAAGGCGGAAGGATGGGTCTATGATATCAATATTCATGCCAAAAATAGTACACTCCTATAATTTTAACATGAATTCTGTCGATAAACCAGATCAAATGAAGTCATTACAGCCAGAATAGAAAGAGTCGTAAGTGGTGGCATATAATATATTTTTATTTCATAGAATTATCAATTGCAAATTCTTTTATAATATTTAAAGAATTGAAACCTGAAAATAATACGAAAATATTAGATTTCAGACTTGAATTATTATCAGGTCTGATTTCGAAAGATAAATCAAAAAAATTAGCTCAAAAGAACTTGCAGTCATAAAAATAAGAAAAATTAATCCGTTCATCCCTAATAGTATAAGTCTTTCGAGCTCTGCATATCTCCCAATTAGGTCAAAAAGATCTAGCTGCGTTTATTGTAGTACTAAAAAGTGATAACTTAAAACTAATATGAAATACGCTACATGAAATTTAGGCCTTTGCATTTCAAAAAAAAAAAAAGTGTTTGCATTTTTCATACTTATAAATAATATTATAACTTGATTATGAAAAATATTACTTTTATTTTAAAAAAACAGCCAAAATAAACTTAAAAACTAATACTAAAATTTCTATTTGATTTATATGATTCATTTTTTTAAAAGTTATTTTATTGGGGGAATAAAAATCTGTCAAATAATTAAAAGTTGGTTGCGTATCATTTTCTAGGAGTTTCGCTATTTAAAAAGCGGGAACCAAACATAAGTACATATAATTTAATTGAAATATTTAAAACTAGCCGAATTGTCTAATTTTTTGACAAATTATAGATCTTGGCAAGCTTAACAAAGCTGAATTATTATATAATAATCTATAGACAACTCATTAGAATTTAATTATAAAACGAGTTTTTAACAAAGGTAAATGTGGTAAAAAAGAAAAATCGATTAATATATATAAATTCACTTATCCTATTGACTCGTAAATATGAAAAAATATAAAAGTCAAAAATTAAGAAAAAAGAAACTGTGGATAGAATGTAAATTGAGATAAAAATAATTAAGTGCATAACATAAAGTAAAATAAAATAAATTGTGAAAAAAATAATGGTAGAAAGGTTATGAGTGCAGCGCAGAAGATAGAAAAGTAGAGTAAAAAAAATTGAAAAGCAGTATAATCTGCGTAGAGCTGTATATGAAAAGATGTGATGACAGTGATAGCATCGTGAGCATTGAGCTCAGTTAGTCTAGTGTAGTGTAGTGTAGTGTAGTGTAGTGTAGTGTAGTGTAGTGTAGTGTAGTGTAGTGTAGTGTAGTGTAGTGTAGTGTAGTGTAGTGTAGTGTAGTGTAGTGTAGTGTAGTGTAGTGTAGTGTAGTGTAGTGTAGTGTAGTGTAGTGTAGTGTAGTGTAGTGTAGTGTAGTGTAGTGTAGTGTAGTGTAGTGTAGTGTAGTGTAGTGTAGTGTAGTGTAGTGTAGTGTAGTGTAGTGTAGTGTAGTGTAGTGTAGTGTAGTGTAGTGTAGTGTAGTGTAGTGTAGTGTAGTGTAATACATCTTATTGAGTTTTAATTTTTTATCTTAGTTTCATTTTTGACAGATCTAATACATTAAAATATTTTTTTTACCCCTAATTTATTTCATAAACCGTTATCATGTTCTAAGTTTAGTCCAATATTTTATTTAATTAGTATGATTGAATCTATTTTAATCATTTTATACTATAATGAATCTATTTTTTTTCTGTATATGTGAAATCGGCGTTTATTACATTTTTAAACTCGATTTATTTTAAATTATCAAATTCGCATAGTTGATGTTAATTATAAATTAATATTATTTCTATAAAATGAACTAAGTGCATTGAAATATAGCGCAATTAAAAAAATTTCTTTTTTTTCTTCGATTTATGCACTTTTTTTATTTCTTTTTGTTTAATTGTCAAGTTTTAACTAAGCTTAGCCACCCTTAGTTTATTAGTTTATTTAAAAATCGTCAAAAATGTCCAAATTTTTATCAGTTTTTATCTATTGATGAGCTTCGCTAAATTATATTAATTGATACTTACATATGAAAACACATATTTTGAAAAAGACTAAACTTTTTATAAAAAAATGATAACAATCGAAAATATATTAGGTAATTTTTTAAACTATCTAATCTTTTTGGCATTTAAAAGAAAAAAACTCAAATAAAGAATCATATCTGGGCAGATAAGTCAAGAGAAGTCTTATGGCTCTTTTAATTTAAGGGGTTTGATTTAGGAAAAGGAATGAGGTGATAAGAAAATTTTTTTTAAACTGTAATACTGTTTTTTTTATTAAAATATAGTTTCTTTGCCCATCTAAAGCCTGGTCAAAATTTTAGTCAAACTTCTGGTCAAACTTATTCAAACGAATTTATAGATTTATATTATTGGTGAAATTTGATATATGACTCTATAAGCTATAAGGCTATAAATAGAAAAGCGCTTTTTATGTAATAATTAATCAAGCTCTTTAGAGCGAATATTAATTTATATTATACGAAGAGAGGAGAAATAATAAGTGTTACCATCTTATTGGATAATACTAAACCGAAAATTACAAACCAATAAAATAAAGTGAAATAAAATGAGCTAATGAAATTTTTATACTATAGAATGTAAAGTACACGTTGGTGTTATCCTTATCATCTTTAGACATAGATAAAATGGGAACGGTGGGTGGGAATTAATATGTCTCCTCTCCTCTCCTCTCCTCGTATAATATAAATTAACCTTCGCTCTAAAGAGCTCGATTAATTTTAACATTGTAATTCACAAAAGTGAAATACTGAGCTACTCTAAATTTAAAATCGACTCAGTAAAGTTATTCTAAGAATTTCTTGTGAGTCAGTAGTATTTATCAAAGATGGTATATTTAGACCAAAAAGCGTGTGAAACTATATTATAAGTCGATACCCCGGCGTTTGCGGCTAAGGTAGCACCTATTGCTCTTCCTTTAGATATTGGTGCTTCAGGGTCGCGGCGTATTAAATTAGTTAACGATTGAATATATCTTGTAATACTATCCACAGATAGTGGCTTAGAGGTATCCTTGAAATACCTTATAAGTCTATGAACTGACCAATTGCTATTGTAATATGGGGATTTGGGCAGGGATTAAATGTCACCTTTTCTTTGTAGACTATGTACGCATTTACTGAGCATAGTATTATATCCGCATGAGGGCTGATCTGGAATGGTTTTTCGACTGGGCTACCACCTCTTTTTTCTTTAGGGGTTACGATTATTAGGTTTAGCACCACTATATCGATGTAACTACGTTGGTAGTCTATCCTATGGATGTCGCTGGCGCAGATGAAACCTGTTACTCATACCAGCCAGAAAAACTTGGTTGTGATTTTCTTAGCAGTGAGGGAAGAGTTTTTCCCGATTCTAGCAGCAATTACATAATTGTGATAAGTAAATAGTAGGCCAGATGAAAGATTCAATAGAGGTATTATCCAATACCTTGATAAACTCAGAAAGCATTGGATGTGCGGCTTGCTCGGTTGTACTATCTGAAGGTTATAGGAGAGCCGATTTTTAGACTTTTTTTGAGCTTATTTTCAGCTTGTCTACATTGTATAATTCCTCCAGATAGTTGATTTTTTGAGGCGCGAAAATAGGAATGGATATCTCGTTTTATATTCTCCAGTCTAGAAAGAGATGCTGGATAAAATTGTACCTGAATCAACGTCGGACACGTTGTTCATTGGAAAAAATATATTCATGACGTAATTGCAGAGATCTTGCGTTTTAAGGAAACGCTGCTGATATTCCAGGCCATCAAGCTCCAGTGCTTGTTTTCTGAGAGCAGTGACTTTTTGCTTTTTGGATCCGGCACTACAGTTGTTGCTTGAAGAAGGAGTGGCTGTGGAATTTATAGCACCATCATATCTGGGAACCAGGTCGTGGATTTCCATATTGGTGTCACTAGAGTCATTGTGACTCGCTCGCGGCGCACCTTCTGAAATACCTGGGCCATCACATTCCAGGGTTGACAGCAATACGGATTGTCGAATCTTGTCCAATTGTGTGTCAGGGCGTTCTGTCCCTGTGCTTTTTTGTCCGGAAACAAGCTGTAGTATTGACCCAGATTACTGTTCCGGGATGATGTAAAGAGGTCGACGTCGTGGGGTCCATACTTCGAGTTCAGTTCTGAGGATTTCTCCTGCGATAGAGACCACTCGGTTTGCGCTGTCATTCTGCTGGGGGCATCCGCTGGATTTAGTACGGATGAAACATAGGTCACTTTTGGGCGGGTGACGGTCTTGAAGCAGTGAGATCATATCTTTTCTGTTAATTACAGAAGTTCCGGGGAGGTAGTGCACCCGAATTTCTTGACATAGGAGAGTGTGGCTGTGTTTTCTGAATTGACTAGCACTCATCGACCCACCAAACTCTTGAAATTCAGTGAAAAAAACACCATCAACAGTTTCTTTGTTTTGATATGCTGTTTCGCGACTTTGGCGCTCCACATCCATGTTTAAGAGCGGTTTCCTACTACTAATCACCAAGCTGAGTCGCTGTATTCGGTAAATATCTCCAGCTCTGGAGTCTCAGGAAAGAAGGAGTGACAATTATATTACGTTAGCTGGTTCTTCCAGAAGGGAAGGTTCTGGATTGCCGGTTTTGTCAACCTCACTATCGACATCCATGAGCTCAAACTGACAGAGCTCTTTTCTTGAGTTCTAATAGTCGGCGTAGCATCAGTATCCCAGGAATCAGGGAAACTGAAATCTATTGGACCTTGCCGATGAAGCTCGACAGACACCTCAATGTCGTCTGATCAGCGTTGAGAAATCTGATGGCTTCACGTCGAAGATCCCAGATCTTGGTGGACGGAACTTTGAGGGAAATTTCTCTTGTATTGATCACCATTCCAAGATGTGTGATCGACTGAGAAGGCGTAGTCGACGACTTCTCGAGATTGAACTTGAATACAAGCTCCAAGAGCTTAGAATAGATTAAGCACGTGTTCTTTCGGTACACTTATTTGGATTCTCCCATAATCAGCAGGTCATATTGGTATACCTAGTCTCGAATTTCTTTCGACCTGACACATTATAGAACTGGGTAAAGGATCTTCGTGAAGATCAACGGGCTCAGTGGTAGCCCGAATGGCAGGATGCGTAACTGGAAGCAGCACCCGTTCGAATGAAAGCGGAGGTACTTTCTGCTCTGCTTGTGGGTCAAAATGTATATGAACGCATCTTGGAGGTCTAGTGACATCAGGAAATCCTTCTGACCGATCATTCTGCTGATGGATGTAAGCGTATCCATCCTGAATTTCCTTTCGTCCACATTGAGATTTAGTTTTTGGAGGTCTAGAATGGGTCAGAGCCCTACTGCCTTCTTCGGTATCGAGTATAGTCGGTTTTAAAATCCTGGTTCCTTCGTCCGGATCTTTTCGATTGCTCTCTTGGATATCAGGGAGGCAACTTCTTTCGTCAGAACCTATATGAAATCCCGGCTCAGTTATCTTTTGTACCGATGGGGGTGCGTAGTTAATGATGAGCCCGAAGGTTTTTTCGTCAAATTTTGGTACGAACGCGCCAAAAATTGCGACGCGGTCTCTGTCGTTGAAAAATAAAAGAATTCCAATGTTCGCGAAAGATTAGCTTATGCTTCATGCCGACTTTTCTTTTTCAAAGACAGAGGTCGAAGTGATTTTGAGGCTGTGTTCTTGAAAAAGATTTTGGATCAACTCTCTACTATGTCCCAAACCCATCGGATGTCCATTATCTATAACCATACCGATTTAAACATAGCTAGGCGACCACCGACAGGGGAGCCTTTCCGAGTCTCTATTGTGACCCATTTCCGCGGCCTCGACCTCTCTCACGAAAATTTTATTGGCGATCGTGGGTCTTGTAACTGGCTTCAGCAGCGGTTATAGCTGTCGTTATCGGAGTCTTAACAGTGTTGATGCTGTCCGTATTCTTGACGATCGTACTCTGCTGGCGCCTGCGAAAGAGCTGGATTCGCTGTCGTTACGCGGCTGGCTTCTTTGAGATGAGAGAATTCAACGCCTCTTGATGCATCAGCGATTTGATATCTGGTTCGACAAGCTGAGTCGGTATCCCAGGAAGGTCCAATCCCTTTTGAAGGTTTTATAACCTTTCCTGGGTTACATTGGCGGTAATTTCTGACAAGAGAGCTCTCATTGTGCCGGAAAAAAGGATTTCTGGATCTTCGGAGGTGTTCATATCACAATTTTTTTGGATTTGGCGATGGAAATAGTAGTAAATTGGCCGAGTTTCTTGTGCCAGGGCTAACTGTATTCCATAGAAAGAGTAATTAGTTTTCTTCACTGTGATCGACGCTGTATCGTTCAGTGGTTGCGGATTATAGTTCATTGAGCTAGTCTTGGGGCGAGAGTGAATTGTAATCTCGCGTTCTTCTTCAGTCAGCGGTGTTTGGAAGAAGTCTTCTTCAATAAATGGAAGCACTTGAGTGAGCTCAGGATATACAGAAAAGTCAGAAGCGGGTATCATAGTTGAAAAATAGGGTCTTCTGTTTCTTGGTTTCTTTCCCTTTCACCTAGGGTATCTGTGCCAGTTCAGTAAATGCCTTAATTATATCTTGGCTTGCGGGAGCTTGGGTTTCAGTTAGTTGTTCCATCGTTTAATATTTTTGAAGGTAATAAAAATTTTAAATATTCTTTATTATAAAAATTTAACGTTGAAAATCTTTATGCATTTAGAGCACCTTTGCGAAAATAAAGATGATAAGGATAACGCTAACGTGTGCTTTAAAAAACTTTATTAGTTCATTTTATTAAATCTATTTTTATTGGTTTTAAATTTTCAGTTTAGTTTTACCCAATAAGATGGTAACATTTAATATGTCTCCTCTCTGAAGTATAATTGAAAAAAAAATCTACTAACCCTTTCATGGGCAGTGGACTGTTTATGATCTACGAATTATAGCCAATCGAATGTACTAAAAGTAGTTTAATTCCGATCCCTTAAAAAATATTGGCTAGTCGGAGAGTAATAGCAAATAATTAATTTACTGTAAAATTTTAATTTAGTCAATAAACTCGGATAATTTAAGAGTGTTAGACAGTAAAGGGTTAAGTTCAGGGATATTGGAGATAATTTTGGAAAGGTAATAGATAAGCCAATAAGCCTTTTTCTGTAAAAAATACAGCTCATCTGTAATAATAACATATCTATAAGTTTAATTATTTGGTTTTTTGGTTGTTTGTAAGGCATATACTTAGATAAGGAGTTTTTTTTCTTGCTAATAATATTTTCTTAGGTGAATTTAGCAAATCATCTGGTTTTATCTGATATCAAATTTATTTTTAATTTATCAAAATATTTAAAAATAAAAATAATTGTGATTAGTAGGAAATTTTTATTGGGAAAAGTTGCGCTCCTCCAAACAATCTCCCATATCCAAATTTTCAGCTTGCCACTAAAATAAAACTATCCTATACTTTAACCATTTCATAGCTCGCATGATAATTTTTTATTTACAAAAGAAAGATAACTGAGCTCAATTAACCCTTTCCAGCGTGGTAGACTGTTTTTGGGCTACTAAATATAGCCAACTGCGTTCAATGAAAATATATTAATTCCTAGACCTTAAGAAGTATTGGCCTGTTCCTCAATAGTAGCAAATAATAAAATATCTTATAAATGACTAGCGAATCAATAAATTCGCTTTTTTAAAGAGTGTTGGACAGGAAAGGGTTAATGCATTCCAGGGCTTGAAGGTGCAATATTTTTCTGAACTAAGTGTCATGCTTATAGAAAAAAAGTAGTAAAGAATACAAGGGTTTTCAATCGAATTTCTAATAAGCTTCATTTGGTTGTAGAAAACGCCAAAGCAATTTCTAAAAAAAAATTTTCGTGACGCGGCGGAATTTTTTTTTTTTGTATTACATAAGTACATCCCAAATTCGATTCTAAATGCATCAATCACAATTATTCAAAGTATCAATCGATTTTCTACAAACTCCAAAGTTGATTCTAATCGACTCAAACAATTTTCTAATAGCCCCAAACGTAGTTCAAAGTCTCATCTTTGAATATCTATCCTTTTAATTTATCATAAAATTTTGTGAGTCGAATTAAATAAATCCTTATTTTCGCACATTCTAAGCCTGCAACATTATTTGAATAGTATTAAATTCAATTAATTAAAACAATTGCAAAACTATATCAATCACTTTTCTATTTCTTTCATATCTCCATGCTTTTTTCCTTTCAATGTTATGTGTATATAATTTAATAAAACTATAATAAATTCCTTCTTATTATATTTACAGGTATACTTAACTAAATAATGCGCACATAAAATCTAGCTTTCATTTCTTGCAACTATCACGAACACATTCACCATCATTATCTTGAAAAATCAATACATGTTCAAAAACCTAGTAGTATAATAAAAGAATATCCGAATTTTGAGCGAAATAAAGAGTTGGTATACCACTTTAGACTTATCACAAATTATTATTTATTTCATTTTAATTTTGCAATAAAAAAATAGTAAATGTTGAATAAATTTTTTTACTGCTAATTTTAAATAGTTTTTTTAGTATCTAAAACAATGAAGATTCAAATTAAGCTATCCACTATTTAAAAATAATACTACGATATTTTAATTCTATACCTTCCAAAACTCTTAAAAAAGGTGTTTTTTAATTCTTTTAAGATTTAACCCTTTCACGGGTGGAAGACTACTTTATAATAATCGAGTATATAAAGTTTGATTCATTAATAATAGTAAAATTCCTAGACACTTATAATTATTGGTTTACTGTTGAATAGCAGCAAATAATAAATTTTCTTATAATTCATAAACGATTCATTAAATTGATTTTTTAAAAGAGCGCTGAGCGGAAAGTTTAAAAGATGGTTATTTTCTGCTATTTAACAACTGATCAGTATTTTTAAGGCCTCTGAATTATACAATATTTAATGAACACAGTTGGCTATATTTGATAGATCAAAAACGGTCATCCAACCGTGAAAGGGTTAAGTATTCAATTTGATTTTATAATAGATAAAATAAAATAATTTTTATTTAACCAAATCAAACTAATAAACACTTTCATGGGTGTTAGACTGTATTGAGCTTCAAAATATAGCCAAATGCGTTCTTCAATAGCTGAATAATTCTGAGAATTATTCAGCTATTGGTATACAGCATTGTACCAGCTAATAGCATCTTTCTTAAAATATTATTAACCAATAAATCCATTTATTTTAATTGCGTTGGGCAGGAGAGAGTTAAAGTAGATTAATTAACGAATCGCAAACATATTAGAAAATTGTTTGAGTCAATTAGAATCAACTTTGGAGTTTGTAGAAAATCGATTGACTCAGTTATAATCAACTTTGAAACTTGAAGAAAATCGATTAATGCATTTAGAATCGATTTCGGGATGTAATGTAATACAAAAAAAAATTTCGCCATGTTACGGAAATTTTTTTTTAGAAATTGCTTTTGCGTTTTCTACAACCAAATGAAGCTTTTTAGAAATTCGATTGCAAAACCCTGTAAGTATAAGAAATAGCAAATGGTATTCAGTTATATCGAAATAACCTTTATAAAGTATTTTTCCTATTGGGTATTTTGAAATAGCACAGATATTTCGGAAATATCTATTATTTTTCGACTTAGCTCAAGGAATTTGGAAATTAGCTGTGCATCTCGATATAGGCGAGTTTTTTCTTAATTCATGACAAATTTCTTAATTAAAATCAAACAGCTAAATAGCTACTTTATTTCGAATTAAGAGAGTTTTTATTAAATCACTTAGTTATTTTTAAATAATATGCGTTTTTTAACTCTTATTGGCCAAAAAACAGACAATCGTTTTGGCCTTGTATCCCTTTCACGGGCGATAAACTTATTTTTGCTCACAAAACTAAATCAACATTCAATAAAAATAATATAATTCCAAAATATATTAATTATTGGTTTGCTTTAGAATAACAGCAAATAAAAAATCTACTTTTAAATTGCTGGGAATTGTCGGATTCATTTTTAAATAATAGTGTTGAACGGTAAATAACTATACAGTGCATTAATAAGATGATTCTAAATATGTTTAACTTTTAAACATTTATCAGCTAGTTAACTTATAAAATATTCTTATTCATGAAAGCCATAACCAAATATCTTTAGAAGAAACTAATATCGAGAATAACCATAATAAAGTCTATGAAAATTCAATTTCTAATAAAGTGTTAACATGTAACCACAAGTATCTAAAATAATTTCATATTTTCAATTAAGCACAACTCTTTCTACGGAATTAATTCGTTTTAGTTCTATCTAATATAACCAACACGTCTTGATAATAATATTTTAGCTTTTTGGATTATTCTAATATATTCTTAGTGGATAATAATAGCAAATAGCAAATAGTACAAGCACTTTTTAATCATAAAATAACCATTGAGTCTGTTTTTTTTTAGTATTTTGAACGGGATATGACTGTTAAGGAAGAAATAGAAATGCATGTATATGGCAGTGGTGAAATATTTTTAATGCAATGAGCTTTATCTTCAGTATGTAGATAATTTTCTGTTTATAAGCGTTCGAGTGAATTAAGCATTTTTATTTGCCAACAAATGGAAGCAAAATTATTATTTCGAAATATGAGTTTATTTAAAATAAGTTGGGTTATTCGAGATAAAACCAGATATTTCTAAATACATTTAGTTATCATAGGTTACTAAACATATTTCCAATAAAACATAGTTATTGCAAAATAACCGGGCTTAAAAAAAGCATGTACGCTTTAATTAATTGCCTTGAAAAAAAAATCGATTGACTTATTTCTATGATAACTATGTTATTTCAAAATACCCAATAGGAAATTTATTTTATACAATCTATTTCGAAATGACTTAATTCTATTAGTTTTTTCCTATATGTATACCTAAATAGCTACATATATTATATAATAGCTCTATTGTAAAATAACAGCAAATAATAGATTCGCTTATAAATCATAAACCAATTAATAAAATGATTTTTTTTAAAGAGTGTTGGACGGGAAAGGGTTAAAAATCTATAACTCCGAGACCTTAAGAAATATTGGTCTATTGTAAAATAGCTGTATATAATAAATTTTCTTGAAATCTTAAATGTGTCGTAAAATTAGCTTTTTAACCCTTTCAGAGGCGGTTGGCCTTATTTGAACTACCAAAACTATCCAATCAATCGACAAAATGATAAATAAATAATAGATAGTAATGAGCTATTGGTTGAATAATTATAGATATCCACTAACAAATAAATATAATATGGCTTATCCAATTACAATTTTTAATTAAGTTTAAAAGTGATTGCCCCGGAAAGGGTTAACCCTTTCACTTCCAACAGCCTTTGAAAAAATCAATTTATTGATTCGTTTATGATTTTTTAAGTATATTTATTATATGTAGATATTCGACAATAGACAAATGATTGAAATATATGCAGAATTATAGTATTTTACTTATACGCTGTTAACTATATTTTGTAGATCAAAAACAGTCTACTGCCCGTGAAAGGATAAAACATATTAATATTTCTCAATACCTCGGTATTAATATGTTTTAATTTAACACAGTTGGCTTATTTTGTAGATCAAAAAATTTATACCGCCCTTGAAAGGGATAAAACAAGGTAATAACTCAAAATCTATGGTTTTTTTGTCATTTTAAATTCACTTATAACAATTTCTGTCATTGGGCGAAAGTCCTTCTAAGCCTTTCCCCCGCAATTGAACATATTAATTAATATATAGCTCACGTTTTCTTTATTCTATATTAATACATTATCCACATTATTTACATTTACAATATGGGATATTCTTCGAAGAAGCGGAACTTTTTAACTTAGAAATTCTATTTGCTAATACAAATTAGGTTTAACTATTGGTTGTATCAGTTAAACCATTCAATGATAAATTCTAAATTTGATTATACATAAAAGTAATGCTGCAAAGTAGGAAAAACTTAATGGCAAAAGTTCCGCCCCTCCAAATATTCTCCCATATGTCTAGCACTTTTTTCTTCTTGAATGTGGTTTTTTTTAGTACTAGAAGGAGAATTTGGATATCCCCAAATTCACCTAGATATAAAATAGGGGTTTTCCCGTTTTATGTAATCATCATCTACTTACACAACAAATTCAAGATAAAAGTATTTCACTACCTATTTATATTAAAAATCTACCAATAAAAAAACGTAAAACAAACTTGAATAAGTAAGCTCGTTTAGTGACCAATAGATACTAACCACTTAAGTCACTTGCGAAACGAGAAAAAAAGTTGACTATTTCTAGAAATATATGCTACAAGCCCTATAGTTTGAAATTTTATATTATGCAAAACTATTAATAGAACAATTTTATGTAATTTGCTATAAATCGTCAAATTGATCAGTTTTTTTGGATCGAGAAAGTTATTTTCAAAAGCTTGACTCTTTACCATATACATTTAGTTTTTGCTTAGTATCCATTAAAAGGAAGCCTGAATTCTTTAACTATTTCACGTTTAACACCTTTTAAAAAATCGAATTTAATTATTCGCTAGAGATTTAAAAGAAATAATAAGTTTAATGTTAAAATGCAATAATGCAATATTTTTTTCTGTTTTTGAATTAAACTATTATAATTATATTCTGTATGCTGTTTGGAAGATTAAAAACAGTCTGCCGCTCGAGAAAGGGTTAACCCTTTCTGGGGCAACCCCTCTTAAACTTATTTAAAAATTGTAATAGGATAAGTCATATTATATTTATTTTTTATTGGATATATATAATTTATAAACCAATAGTTTATTACTATCTTATATTTATTTATCATGTTTTCGTTTGGTTGGATAATCTTGGTAGTTCAAAAAAGGCCAACCGCCCCTGAAAGGGTTAAAGTGTAGCAGAAATTTTTATCGATGAGCATATTGCTCAGAGAAATGCTTTGCCTAATCAATATTTTCAATCAATAGCTTACAAAATATTTTAGGTTTACATTGGTGGCTTGTTTAGTGGCTAATTCATAATATTAATTGATCAAAAGTTCAATTTAGGAATTAGACAGAGCTTCGATGTGTAATAATTTTGAAAATTTTTACGGATAGATTTGTAAGCATTATAAAAGAAAAAATCTATTTGTTGCCTGATCTCGCTCAATAAACCCATTTTTAGGGTTTTAGACTATTTTTGATCTATATAATATAGCTAAAATCGATCTATAAAAATCAATTATTTTTATTGTTCATTCTTTTATTGGGATGTTGTGTAATAGAAACAAATACTGCATTTTTATTTAAATCACTGGTGAATAAATGAACTCAGATTTTTTCAACAGTGTTGTATAGGAAAAGGTAAAGTAGATCAAAAGTGAATTGCCGCTTGGGTAAGAGTTCATCCAACAAACCGAACTAACAGATATTAAAAGCAAATTGATAAAAATATAATTTATTTTATTTTATTTTATTTTTTTTTTTTAAACGGATTTTATTATTATTTGAAAATATAATTTATAAAAGTTTTTTTCATCTCTATAAAAATAATGTAAAACAATATAAATAGTGACGTCGATTGCTAATTCTGAAGTTCAAGTTGTTTTTAAACTTTTAGACTCGTCCGCAGTAGCGAAAAATAATATGAAGTCAAAGATATTATACTATTTTCCTGAAATTAGATATGTATCTTTTACAAATACATTCATAAAGGTGCTACCAAGAATGATAATCAACGTTCTATATGCCTTAGCAATATATTATATTCAAAAGGATCGTAAGAATGTGAGACTGCCTTCATACACATGTAAGCTTTAAATTCCATTTATAGAAAGAAAATATCAAATACTCCCCATATAAATATGTACTACTTATAGGTCGGCGCTTAATTTTAATTTTATTTAAATTTATTATGTTGATTTTTAGTGGGCTACTTTTCAACTCTTGTTGCGTTAATGGTTGCTTTTAGAACAAACTCTGCTTATGATAGATTTTGGGAGGGCAGAAAACAGTTTTCAAGTATAGAGGAAAATATTACAAACGCTATAAGGATTTTACAGTTATCGATACATCCAAAGAACGAGCAGGAGAGACTCGACAGAGCACAAGCTATGAAAAACTTAGTTGCGATGGCGTACTCTATAAAATACTACCTTTTAGCCAAGCCCAATTACTTAAGTGAAAAAATGAAAAGCCTTGTATCGCCAAAGATTTTGGAAATTGGTGGAATTGATAGCTCTTCTCCAATAGATGAAAAAACATGGAAAATATCAGATAAAGAAATGAGATCTCGCGGTATTTTTACAAAGGACTCTCTCAATTTACCAAACACATTAGCTTTCGAAGTAACAAATTATTTGGAATATATCGATAGATCTTATATAGTGCCAGCTGTTTATTTAGCTATGTACAACTCTGTAAGCACTATAACAAACGCTTTCGTTGGCTGTATAAGAATACAAACCACCCCTATTCCGAAAGCGTATAATTGTCATCTACATATGATTTGCACTTTGTATTTACTAAGCATCCCATTTTCCTTGAACGGAGAGGCGCTAGTCACACTCCTTGTGGTACAGTTTATTGTGACATTCATGTTACTAGGTGTACTATCAATTGCTGAAGAAATTGAAAATCCGTTCGGATCTGATAAAAACGATCTACCGATTTTGACTTATTGCGATAATTTATATGAACATTTATCTTTTGTGTTAAGTAATGAAAAAGAGTTATAAAATTATCATACTAATTAAATAATAACTGATTCATTTATAAATAAATTTTAAAAAAATTAATTCAACATTAAAAGGTGTAACGGTTTAGACTTAATTAATTGCTTACTTTTCCACTTTTAATGCAAATTATTTGAAATCTTTTTATTAATTTATAACAAAACCTAATATAACTAGAATTATAACATTCTATGGCAATATAAAATTCTAGCAAAATAAACGCAATAATTTTATGATCTTGTATCTAATGCTATAATAGTTAATTCTCATATTTTATTCCTCGAATGTAGCGGGAAAATTTCAATATTCTAATAAAGACGCTATTTTTTTTTTTGCTAAAATTTAAAAATAACTAATGGTTTCAAGATTCAATCTAAGCTTTCAAAATAATTGAGCAATATTTGAATTGGATTTACTTTTAATTTTAAAACGCGGTGAAGTGATTAAATTTATTATAAATTATCGATAAATTAGAATTTTTTTACGCCTCTTCTAAATAAAATTGACGATAAACATCGAAGATATCTCTCTCTCTCTTAGAAAAGTTTTTCTTGGGCGAGCCAATAGGATTAGAGAATCTATAAAATTTTATTTCTTATCTACTATTCACTTTTTTTTACGCCCTTACTAAATAAAATTGACTATAACCATCGAACGCGTAGTCTATCGACCTTAACTTATTAATACAACTTTGTTGAACTAGCCAAGAGCTACATTTTGGTACAAGCTTGGTCTCTTTAGACAAAGTTTAACTTTTGCAATTAAATTGTAAGTGCCCAAGTTTGGTGCACGGTTTTAATTAGCCAAATCGAAAAAAAAAAAAAGCACGCAAATCGCGGAATTTAACGAATTTGATTATTTCGACTAATTTGCGACATAAAAAAAAAGCCCACACAAAAAAAATAAAAAATAAAAAAGCAAAGCAAAAAAAACACCCCAATTTACTCAAGTATGGTCATTAGAAAGCCCGTAAAACGTGCTAGATCACTATTTAGTGATATCGTTAAGGGGGATGACCCTGAATACGCTAATAAAGTTGAATTAACCAGCACAAACGTTAATTCCACTAGTGTAATCGATAAATCCAAGTCGGATACCCAATATTTAAATCAAAAAGCTCCAAAAAAAATACAAATCCAACAAAATCAACAAAAAAACGGTAAACTTAATAAAAAAAAACTAAGATTCTGCCAAAGCTGGACATGACCCAGTATAGGGCTGTATCCCTTAAACACCTTATTTTTGGGGGAA
>LSSN01002655.1:0-30050 GCA_001970855.1 Smittium culicis | reverse complement strand
AGGTATTCGGTGGGGTTGGAAACTTCATTTCCAACTCTAACTGCGATTTTCGGAGCATCATACATGCCCTTGATCATATTGAGAAGTTTGTCCCCAATGCCCACTGATCGCAGTTTATGCAGTAGGGCCATATGGGGGACCCGGTCGTAGGCTTTGCTATAGTCGATATAGCACAGCCATGTTTCCTTGTTCTGAATTTTGCGTCGGCGTACTATTTCGTATAGAGTGGTCGCTTGGCCCGCACACTCCTCGAAATTACTGAATCCGGCTTGCTATTTTACCAATATTTGGTATTTCGCATCGATTTTGCTGAGTTTGGTGGCCACAATTTTGGCCACCAGTTTCGCCAGTGTTGGGATCAGTGATATCCCTCGGTAGTTATCGGGGTCCTTTAGATCACCTTTTTTAGGTACTGGGACCACCACTGATGTTTCGAGACACTTGGGTATATCCCCAGAGTCATACATTAAATTGATAATTTTATTTATTATTTTGGCTAGGCTTGATGTGGGTGATGGCTCGGCCATCACCAGTTTCCATACCTCAGATGGTAAATAATCAGCTTCCGTAGCCTTGTTTTTAGGTATATCAAAAAGTGCACCAGTTATTTCAGTCCATAATATTGAATAATCACACTCTTGGTAGTAGTCCTGTCGATCGGAATAAGATTACCCTCCATTTATCGGTAGATTGGCTGTTACCAGTACTGCAATTGTTTAATAGATCTCGGAGTTTAAGCACCTCAAAATAGTTGAGTGTTATATTTCATCTAAATATAGTTATCATGCCATTCGAGAAAGGGTAGAGCTGCTATTTTTTGTTAGCAGCATCTAGTTATTGATCTTGATCTATTTAAAATAAATAGAATATTAAGTTAAAATATCACTGTGAGGCGAATTAATGAAATTCGCATCAATAGTGGGTAATTATTATAAAAGCTTAATATATATAAAGCCTAAGAGGGGTAATTTTATGAAAACTTCTTGAAAATTAAATTATGTATTCAACAAGATAGCAAAAATTAAATCTTTTAAACTAAATAAATAAAATTAATTACTTAAAAATCAAAAGAGCAAAATTTGCTCATTTTTTTGATAATGTAGTATAATAAGTCAAGGGTTTTAATTAATTAAGACTAGATATATAAGTTTAGAGAATTTATTAACTAAACATATGATACTATCTAACAAGAGCATATGAATCAAGGTCCCAGAACTCCTCTCCCTTTCGAGATTTAGGGATCTTTGTCCTTTTATTGTTATTTTGGAAATTGGATTTTGCTTTTCCAATTTCATTCTTTTTCTTTGATAGCTTCTATTAGTATTCTATTGTCCAATTCTAATAATAGAATTATCATTAGAATTATTTATAGAATTACAATTTCAGCTAATCAAAGTAATTTAGATTAATAACCTATGTGATTAGAAATCTATCTACAATAATTAATTTTATTATATACAAGCCCATAAAACAAAGAATACAAAAAAAAGAAAACGAGTATTCGTAAGCAAAAATAGAAATTGAATAAAATATCACAATTCCTATACAGCAAAACCCTGTTTCCTCAAAGCAAGCTATTAATTCAAAAGAAACCATCGATTCTGCTCATAAAGTTTTTTTATCCAATCCAGTCTGAGAAAAGTTCCTTTGCAAAAATTTTTGCGACTTGTGCAAAATATTTTATGTTCTGTGAAAGATAGTATGCAACTTTTACAAAATAGAATTCAAAACCTTGTATCTTTCGATTCATTTACCCAGTAAATCATTGAATTTCCTGTATAAAGTAATATTTTAATCGATAATTACCGAATTTTGATTAATCTCAGTCTCAAATTCACACCCACCTCCGTCTATCCAAATTTATCCTTAGTCGCTGAATATAAGTCTTAATTTCAGGGGTTTCATCTAAATTTTCCACACTCAGTTTATATTGAATTCAAAGCTATATTTATATAGGGTAATCAGGTATTTTAATTTGATAAATATCTATTAAACCGCCCAAAACAAATAACAAGTCATAAATTCAAGCCTTGGTGCATGTACTTTATTACACTTTCATGAAAAAACTTCCAACGGCTTGATATCAAATAAGGGGTGGTAGGGGCATTGAATTATAGCGTTCTTGATTTTATAGTGTTTTTATTTGGTGAAATAGCAAGTTATAAAGCTGGTTTAAATAAAAAGATATCTTTAATAATTACCGCTCGGGTGGGTTGTTTAAAAAAAAAAGAGAGTCTGGCTACCTTGAACCAATGCCCAGCGGGTATGGAGCTGCTAGAGCGGCGGAGGGGGGTCGGTTGATAAATTATTTTTGTAATATTTTTTTAACTTTAAATATTTTTTATTAATTTTTAGTATACTTTTATATCATGCTTAACCCTTTACGGGGCCAACACTCTTGTACTTATTTAAAAAAATTAATTGGATAATCCACATTATATTTATTTGTTATTGGATATATTCAATTATTCAGCCAATAATTAATTATAATCTTATATAAATTTATCATGTTGTCGTTTGGTTGGATAATTTTGGTATTTCAAAAATAGCCAACCGCCCCTGAAAGGCTTAATAAACTCTCTGTAAAAAAAAAAAAAGAGAGAGAGAATCTTGCTCTATTTATGCATGCCAAATTAGCTACAAAAAAACAAACAAAATGTTACTGGGCAATCGATACTGGGATATAATGGAGATAATAGAGTATAAAAAATTAATAAATAAAACAAGGGAGAATAGTTAGGGTAAAAATTACCGCTTGACATGTGTGTTTGCATTTCACTATATGATCAATTATTCAATGATGTCTATCAAATAAAACCTCTAACCACTACCGTTTCCCATTCTGATATCATTTAATTATCGATAAGTAGTATCGTAGCTATATCAGGTTCCATCAATATATTCTTAATCAGTTATTAAATTTGTGGCTGTAATTTCTTGCACCAATAATTTTGGATTCCAAATTCTATTAGATCTGATAAATTTCTGAACTATTAGAATTTTTTCAGGCGAATTTTTGATTACGAAGATTCATAATATCTTTTGATCGGTCTTCATTTTTTTTTTTTGGATTCGAGAAATTGAGTAGGCTTTGTGTGTAGCTTCAGCTCCACATTGAGGTTATCTAATTTCATTTTAATGACCGTATCAGTGTTATGGTGAAAAAAGTATAAATTTATCGCGAAAAACATTTATAGCTCTTCATCGATATCAATTACTGTTTCCTATTTGAACTAGTTGTGAAAATTATTGTAGATAGGTCTAGAAGTTTGTTTACGCTGATATTTGTATTCCATTTAGAGCCGAATCATATTTTTTTGCCGCGTTATATACCGCTTCTTTCACTGGTGCTAGAATGATTTCATTGAGCCCGTCTTAAGGAAAGTGCTTATGGAAATTACGAGCTCTTTATTAATAGAATGAAATGCTTAATTGGGTGTTGTTTTATTTATTGTATCTTTTAAGGTTATCCTTTAGTCAAATATGGATATTTCGGTTTTGAATTGATCTCTCTCAGGCGCAATAGCTGCGTTAAAATTTCACTCATTATCATGATTTGATTTTAGCTCAATTGAGCTTTGGTTTCAGCCTCTTTATCAAAGTTTTAATTTAGGTTGGTAGAAATTTTGATTCAATTTCTATACTAAAATTTGATTTACAATCATTATGCTAATAGTTCAAGTTTGTGAATGTGAAGATTTCAAGGATATAATTATCTCTTTCTGGCTCCAACTCTCTTTAACTTATTTAAAATTTTTAATTTGATAATCCTATTTTAAATCATTGTTTATTGGATATGTATACAATTAAAGCCAATACATTATAACATAATATATTGACATATCACATTGTCATTTAGTTGGATGATTTTGGGGATTAAAAAAATTCCAACCGTCCCTGAAAGGATTGATGCATACCTTTAATTCAATGCCACTTTTTTTGTTTTGGCTCATAACATTCGATTTATTTTATTGGTTTAAAATTTCCAGTTTAAGCCTATTTTATATGATAGTAAACAATATTTTTCATCTGCTTGATTATAAATAGTATTCTTTGCTCTAAATATCTAATCTCTAGCATAAATTTGGGTAAACTGCCTATTTACAATAAAAAAGTTAAATTTAGTTAATTTTTTTTTTCAAAAAAAAAATATAGAAAATTATAGTCATCATTTGAGTAAATCAGATAATATGTACAGTTTTAATATTCTTATTTCAGATGTAAATATTTTTAACAATGTGTTCTACTAATTTACAATCTACCGTGTAAAACCCTTTCTACAGTGAACAACACATAGTTTAATTCCAAATTATAATAGGCAAATCCGTTTAATGATAATATCTATTGGATGTTTTTGATATTACAACCAATTAAGCAATTTGACTTTATATTGTTTATTAAATATAAATATGATTGGATTAAAATATAATTTAATAAAGCCAGCAACCCTGAAAGATGCAACCTAGTCTACCCCAGTAAAAGGACCAGCCCTTTCACGCAACATGACGTTTAAATAAATTAAATTATATAATTATATTGAAATTTTTACGATAGCCAACGGTTTGAAAAATAAACTGATATTCAATCTAATAAATAGAAGTATAAAAAGTTTTTTTACATGAAAGTTTGTTGGTTTACTCCGAAGTTCGAAAATAATCAGCCTTTAGTGAAATAATAATAGATAAATTAATATATCTTGTTTTAACCGTTAATTAACAAGTTTGAATGAAAGATATCATATTACATTGCTAATCGGCGGTTCAATTTTAAACGCATATGTGTTTTTTTTGTTTATATCAAATTTATTTTTAATATTTGAATAAGATCTTAATTTAATTTTTTTATAATTTAGTATCAAATTTAAAGTAAAGTAACTACTGTACCTTGTGAGTTAATAATTTTAATTTGGATACCCTCGTTCAAAAATTCTGGCTATAAAAATTGTTATACGTAATTATAAATAATTACATTTAATTATTAAAAAGTGAAATTTTAAAAAAATCAATATTTTTAAGTGTTACTTGTTCGTTTTACTAACGTTAATACATCCTATTACCACTAATTTTAATGTTTTTTACCCTAAATACATTTTTTTCATCGTACAATTAAAGAGTATATAAATCTATTAAATACAAGATGAGTAATATAGGGGGAGGAAGAGGGTGTGTGTTTTTTATCAGCTTTAATTTATAAAAATGATTAATTTTACGCGATACAAATTTGAGTTAAGGAAAGTTCACGTTCTGAAAACGATAATTTTAAAAAATATAAATGCAAGTACTGTTTTATTATTATCCGAGTGATTGATATTTTAGATTGCGAATTTTTTAAATTTTTGTATTCCTAAACTTAAAAATATATATGACATTACATTTTGACTTTATAAGCGGTCGCTTAACCTAACAAAATCAAAGTACTTTCGATCATCAATTGTTTTATTTATATAAAATGTCTATAATAATTTTATTTACTGAAAAGTAGATATACAACTTTTTATAAAGGATTTATCATGTATTCTGAAAACGTAAATTCATTATAGTTAATTGTAGATCAAATAAATATTAATAAAAAATAAAACTGAATTTTCTAAAAGCGTATTAAAAAAATACTAGAATTTGGATATAGTAAGATAGGAAAAGTCAAGTATCTAGCTACCTATTAAAGGTCTTCGAGCGCTTATTCAGTACAGTTACGGTTATAAGACGATATGAAGAATTGCACTAATTGTTAGTATTAAGCAAGGTAATTTACGACTATAATTATTTAATTGTGGGAAATTTTAGTCGGTAGCACTCAAGGTTAAGAGTAGGATTCTAGGTTTTTATTCCTTAAAGGCTGAACTGACAAAAACTATCTATAATTAATCTAAATTGTTGGAAAAAACTTATGATTTATTTAAAATTGATTGGCTTCGCGAAATAAACAGATAAAAATAAAGCGATACAGCAATGATGCGTAACAGCCAATAAATACGAGTATTTTTATGAAACAAACGCTTTAGAGCTTTTCTTGATTTTTAACGAGATTTTATTTATTTTTTATTTTTTAGTTCAAGAAAATCAGTAGAGAAGCATCTTCTTAAATCCTACGCGTAGAATTTTAGTTAATTAACTATACATGCTTTGCTTTAATTAATGAAGTTTGATTTAGGCTTACTATAATTTTAATTAACTCCACTAAAAAGCCTTTAGATTTATAATAATCGTTTAGTTTGTATTTGTAGATTTTATAAACTCTTTAACCTATTTAACCTTTCGTATTTGGAATATCTTTTTTTTTAGCTTTTTTTCTCAATATGTCCTACAATCCTCTGCATTTCAATAAAGATTTAATGCAGCAGGACATTGAAGAAAGTAAGTTCGATGCTAATTCAAATAATAACATCTTACCAAATTTAGATTCCAATTTAAATTTCAGTCACCCTACTCAATCTCAGGCCAATTTCTTGACACAGCTCGAAGATAATCAAAACATGAATAGAAGTAATTTGACAAATGATTTTAAAGACTCTCACGAAAAAATTCTCGGCTCCACACTATACTATCCAAACAATGATTTCAATCAAAATTTTCCCCAAAATCAAAATATATCAAAAAACATACTAGATCAAAATCTGCTCTCATCTATTAACAACTATAACCAATCCTCTCAAGCGCAAATTTCTTCGTCAAACTTAAACTTAGATGTTTCTACAATTTTGAGCAATGGTCAATTCTTTCAACAGAATAATAGGCCTGATTTTAATCAAAATTCACTTATACCTACCAATAATTTACCCTCATCCTTTTCTCTAGAAAATAATATTATTGAATTTGAACAATCTAAAAACTTGCGAAGTTCATTTAATACTGCAAATAATACCAATCCTACCAATAGTAGAATCTCGACTCCATTGCAAGTCTCAAAGACGGAAGATAATGCTTTAAAAAGAAAGACTGAAACTGTGGATCCAAAAAACCCTATTCAAGCAAAAAGTAAGAAAAAAAAGGCTCCAAGTACTTCTAAATCAAAAAAATCTAAAAAAGATCAAGAGCAATCTCCTACGAAATCATCTGTTCCACTAAAATCTGCCGAAAATCCTACAGGCGACGCCCCTCCATTAGGCCTCAATCAAAACTTTCCGCCTATAAATTCTTCATTGCTCCAAGAAAATAAAATGTCATCAAAATCCATACTTTCTAATGCTGATCAAAACCTACTTTTTAGCACTCAGAATCAAGGATTAGATTCTTTAAACACCCTCGGTGATAATAACTCTGACCAAAATAAGGACCTATCTCAATACTTTGCCAGCTTACCTACGCCAGTTAAACTTCAACTGCAACAACTACAGCTTCTACAGCAGCAGCAGCAACAACAACTTCTTCAGCAACAGCAATTGCAGCAACAGAATCAGCAACAACGTCAGAATCAGATCCAGCAATTATCTCAACAGCAAATGTTGGCTAAACAACAGTTAATGCAACAACAAATTGTCCAACAGCAACTAGCTAACCAACAGCTAGGTCTACAAAACTCCCAATTACATCCACAAAATCAAATATCTCAACAAAGCCTATCCCATCAACAAGTAGCTCAACATCATCTACCACAGCACCAAATGTCCCAGCAACAGCTAGCACAGCATAAATTTGCTCAAATGCAACTATTGCAGCAAAAGCAAAACCAACAACTTCCTTTACAGCAACAACAACATTCTCTGCAACACCCGTCTGGTATCCAACTAACAAACCAAGGGCTTACACAACAACAACCTGGTCTGCAATTAACTCATCAACAATTAGCCCAGCAAAAAATTATACAACTGCAATTGAAGCAACAGCAACAGCAACAGCAACAACAACAACAGCAGCAACAACAGCAACAACAACAACAGCAGCAACAGCAGCAACATCAGCAGCAACAACAGCAACAACAACAACAGCAGCAACAACAGCAGCAACAACAGCAGCAGCAACAACAGCAGCAACAACAACAGCAGCAACAACAACAGCAGCAACAACAACAGCAGCAACAACAACATCATCAACAGCAAGAGTTGATTCAACAGAAGCAACAACAACTCCAAAATCAACAGGGAATGGTACAGCAGCAGCAAATGCATCAGCATCAACAACAACAAGAATTAATTCAACAGAAGCAACAACAACAAGAGTTAATTCAACAAAAGCAACAACAAGAGTTAATTCAACAAAAGCAACAACAACAAGAGTTAATTCAACAGAAGCAACAACAACAACAACAACAGCAGCAACAACAGCAGCAACAACAGCAGCAGCAACAACAGCAGCAGCAGCAACAACAGCAGCAGCAGCAACAACAGCAGCAGCAGCAGCAACAGCAGCAGCAGCAGCAACAACAGCATCAACAACTACAGCAACGGCAGCAGCATCAAATTCAGCAAATACACCAACAACAGTTGCAACGCCAACAGCAGGATATGATTAAAAATCAGCAGCAGCAAAACCAACAACAACAAATGCTAAATCAGCTGGGGTATCAGTCCAATCAACCACAGATACTAAACCAAAACCTAAGCAATTTTACAGATAAGGGCTCCAATTTCGGTTCAAACAGTCCATCTTTAAACACAAACTTAAGCAACTTTGGCATTGAAAATCCTGGCTCAATAGATGGAAACTTTCAAAATTTTAATTCTAGAGATGAAAATTTCAACCCACCTTCACAAAATGAAATTAATATTAGCCAAGGCAGTGTACCAACTAATGCTATCAACAACAATTCGCAATTCTTTTCATCACAAAACCAGCAGAAAGTTCCCTTACAAAAACAACTCCAACATAAAGCCATGTTTATGCAAATGCTTAAACAACAACCTAATATGGTCGCGGCTCTCGTAGAATCAGATCCAAAACAGCTCTTCCAAATAGCATCGTCGCAGTCTAATGATGAAAATCAAAGAAGAATTATTTTCCAACAGCTTTTACAAAGACAAAATCTAGTAAAGTCATTTATCTCAAATTCTAATTTAAGCCCAGCTCAATTCCTTCAATCTTTAATTTTACCCAACAACTCTAGTGAGCCACATATAAAACCTGAAATTCAATTAGTTGATACTTCAGGGTCAAATAATGATAGATCTTTTAATTCTCCTATTAACTTATCGCAATCTTTTCATATCTCCCATCAAAATAGCGATCAAGATAAATTTAAATCTATGCCCCCATCAAATATTAATATTAATGCTACCAACAATACCGTTTTAAATGCTTCAGGTAAAGGAAGTATGAATACTTCTGAACACAATTTATCAAGAGTTCAGAGTTTTAATAATGCACAACCAGCTATTAGCACTCATCCAAATTCCTTGATCTCAAATACTCCATTAAATGAAAATCCTATCTCTCCTGCATCTCATAATTTTAATAGCTCCTCTTTACAGAATCCAGATTTAAGTTCAAACCAGTTGGCTTCTCCTATCACCAATTTTGATTCGAATAATCTAAAGTCACACTTAGCTAATGCTCAGCAAAATACCAATTTACCAACTTCTATTTCACCAACTCCAGCCAATGAGGGTTTTGATAATGAAATTAGTAATTTCAAAAAAATTCTTGACAGTCTGCCCGCTAACCTTCAAGACCGTCTAAAAAAGCTAACTTCTACAAATGCTGGCCGTACATATGCATTTTCGATTATTTTCTCAAAATCTTTGGACTCTAAAGGCAAACTGAATTCTTTGTTTAACATTACAAACGAATTTTTTAATAGCTTAGTTGCAGAAAACAATACTAACGTACAGATCGCTTCAGAAAAAGATCAAAATAATTTAAATGCACAAATAAACTCGTCAATTAATTCAAATTCACTCTCCGACCTGCAAGATAATATCAGCAACATGAATGAATTTAACCCAAGTAGTTCAAACTTATCCAGCTCAATACAGGCACCCACTAGTTTTGGTCCTACCAATCAACACTCGAGTAGCTTTTTACCATCAACAAATGATCATGTAATCAATACAGTTAATGAGATTCCTACTCAAGTTCCACCCGTAACCAAAACCCCAATTACTGAATGTGAAAATTCCTTTGAGAAACCCGTCTTACCCCAAGTTGAAAATCCCAAAACCATTCTCGCCGCTCCCAGCACCACTAGCAATGCTGACATAGAAATGAATAATAATGACATACTTTCAGATTCTGGTCTTACGAAATCCATAGACAATAAATCAACACATTTACAACAAGCTCGAGACATAGCTCCGCTTGATGACAGCAAAGACTTAGAAAGAATATCTTCACCTGAGCCACCAATTGAGCAAAATCCACTCGACAGCGACTCTGTTACTCTGCCTGAAAACAATTTTAATACAACTTTACCTAACTGCTCTGGCGATAGAGACCAACTATATATTAAAAGAGTCAACAATTACAGGTTATCAACAGTCTCCTTATTCAAACATAAAGAAGCGAAATACAAACTAGAACTTGAAAAACAAAAAGCCGAAGTATTAAAAATGAAACAGCTGTGGGTAGATAAATCAAGCAACATTAACAAAAAGTTAGCTTTGGCATTAGAAGATGATCCGCTTGATTCAGAGCCTTCTAAGGTTAAAAAAGGAAAAAGGGTAGATAGGCCTTTTTTGTGGTTTAGAAAAAAACATATTGAGCAACAAGCTACAGCTAAAGAAAATTTAGTTCCTATTAGGATTGATTTAGAAGTTAATGGGGTTAAGGTTAGAGATACTTTTACGTGGAATTTAAATGAATCAATTATAACGCCAACTGATTTTGCGAAAATAATGTGTTCAGATTTACAACTTCCTTCAGACGTTTTTATTCCACTAATTTCAAAATCAATAGAGGATCAATTAAATGAGTATAATGACTACCAGTTTTCAGTTGATGGTTTATGTGATGGTATGCTGAGCAACCACAGGGATCTTCGTGCAGCTTTACAAATTGATATATTAGTTGATGGATTATCTCTAAAAGACGAATTTGAGTTTTGCATAGATCCTGCCCAGCTTACGGAAGATTTCCCAGAAAGATTCGCGCGCTCTTTATGTTCGGAGTATTACTTGAACGGCGAATTTGTTACAGCAGTAGCCCACGCAGTTCGCGAACAGCTGTATTCATATACCAGGTCTTTGATAATGTCGGGTTACTCGCCATATTCATCAAGACTATCCTTTATTGATTCTGATTTATCTAATGCACTTCTCCATCCAATATCAGAAAAAAACTTATTTCGCCATTACGTTGGTCCTAGTACTATTGTTGTGCCAACCTTAATATTTTTGAGCGAGTCTGATGCAGATAAATTTTCAAAGGAGTCTGAAAGAGATGTACGAAGAAAGAGGCGGCAAGCTCAAGCAAGAAAGGCTATTAGTAAACCTGATTGCGAGCCTATGCGAACTCAGAGAACTGTTTGTGTTTTACCATACTTAAGTAACTTATATACAGACAAAGAAACAAATTCCTACTATGGAAACAGCATATTTTTGACTACTCCCAAAACCCTTTCAGCTATATCAAGAAATTACTTTGTTCCTAGCATATTTAACAAATTTGCTAAAAACCTTGCATTGACAAATTCGAAGCTAGGACTCAGCACAAATAACTTATCAGGTTCTAGAATGGTCAATGAAGGGGAAATTCCTATTGGTCTTGATAGTCTGACAGGTAGACAGATGAATTTGATCGGAGATGAATCAACCTCATCTATTAATTTGAGACAAGGCTTGTCAGAATTTGGAATTCAGTCTAAAGGATTGCTAAAAGTTAGCTCTGATTTGAAACCATTTGATGGGGCTCGAAGGCTATCAAACTTGGGCCAAGGAAAATCCGGTAAAAATAAGGGTGATATTTTAAACCCGTTTTCAAGAAAGAAATATAGGGCAAGAGGTAGACCATCCAACCTTGAAAAGTCACTTAGAGAAGTGGAGTTGGATCACGTTACCAAGAATAAGCCAGAGCTAATGAAAGACGCGCATCTGATTGTCACCAGTAGACAAAAACTCAAGATAGTTGATACGGGGGCACCAATTGAAATGTTGACAGAAAAACTTTTGCAGGAGCTCACATCAAAGTGGTCGTGTGTTCAATGTGGTAAATTGCCAAAGGATACTGACGTGATACGAATGGGCCCAGATGGCTATCATAGTCTCTGTGATGGGTGTGGACACAAGTATTATATGTTATTGACTAACTCTAAAAAGAATTCTAAGAAACCCGAAATTAAGCTTGAGAAATCAAAGATGGAAGATACAACAGAGAATTTGGATATTGAGGAAGTATGCGAAGCGGAAAGCATTACAAAGGCGCAATCTCAACCTGCGGAGGCAGCTGAACCATTGCATTCAGACTCGGAAAAGAGCTTTAACTTGAATTTCCCTGGCGAAATGGATTTGTTTGATATAGATAACGACGATATCAAGTCAGATTTAGGGCTAGATAGTAATAGTGACGTTAGCAGTATTGCATACCAATCCGAATTTTGAATACATTTTTGTTTTTATTTTTGTTATTGGTACTTTTACAGTAGTTTTCTATTGTATATATAATTTTTATCGACACGTTTATAGTTTTATTTATTCATTTTACGATATTTACCGATTTGAATATTTTATTTTAATTTCGCTAAACATAAGCATACTTTTCTAATATATTTTTGAACTACTTAATTGCGAGTACATTTTCTATATAAATACATTCTATATCATTAAATGGTCTGGGAGTTAAATGTATTTTTGATTTTGATTTTACTTACAATTTTATACATAGTTTTATATTTTCTTTTTAATATTATTATTTATGATAAATGAGATTTATAAAAGTTTAGACAGAAAAACTAAACTCTAATTAAACTAAAGAAATTCCTACCAACTTAGTTTATACTACAGAATTAAAGTAATTGATTGATTAAGGGCTAATTTTATTGTATAAAAACCATTGGACTTTTTCGATCAAAAAGAGATTAGAAGAATTCGGCGAATAAACGCAAACCAAATCACAAACGAAAAACCGATTTTAGTTTTTTTTAAAATAATAGGGAGTGCGAGATTTGCGAAATTTAAATGATTATGTATAGCCAAAAAATTGAGTGCTCAGTATAGTAAACTTACTTAAACTTCACATTTGAAAATTCTTTTATTTCTACTTATCAAGACTAATACCTTTTTATTTATATACTGCCAACACATCTTTTGGTACAAATCATGTCAGATTTTATAATAGCGTGTGTAGGAAAGCCCTCAGCTGGAAAATCGTCGTTTCTGAATGCAGGTTCGATCGATTTTTAATTTATATTTATTTATTTTCGATTTTTCTTTAAACAGTAACCATCATGTTTATTCAATCAATCATAATGATTTTATTTTATTGCCCTTAATAAAACATTAAAATTCATATGTTGCCAATCAATAGTTACTGATGCGACAGCAAAAGTAGGAAATTACCCCTTCACAACAATCGAACCTAATCAGGGAATAGCATATTACCCCACAACATGCCCTTGCAAAAGATACAACATTTCTGAATACTGCAAGCCTAAATACGGCTGGTGTGACAAAGGTGAAAGATTTTTGCCCATTAAAATGATTGATGTTGCAGGTTTAGTTCCTGGTGCTTCAGAAGGCCGAGGATTAGGAAATAGATTCCTCGATGATTTAAGACATGCTGATGTATTAATACACATAGTCGACAGTAGCGGAACAACCGATGAAAACGGCAAAGTCACTAAAGGATATGATCCAACCAATGACATAGAATGGTTAAGATCTGAAATACACGCTTGGATTTTTAACAACATGAACAAGAAATGGGATTCGACAGTAAGAAGACATATCGCTACTAGTAAGCTCTTTTTTCTTTCACACCTCATTTTATTTTTTAAAATCTTAACTAATTATAGTTATATTTTATTTCAACTGTCTAAATTTCAATTAAATATTATTAAACATTATTTTTTAAAAACTCGCTATTGCTATTTAAAACATTCAAATAACTTTCAATTTAGCTAAAAATAAAATAAAATAAAGCTAGCCTTGTATAATCCTACAATATTTCTACGATAATATATTCATACTTACTAAACTGATCTAGTCATTTATTAATAATTAAATAAAATTAATAGAATCCACATCAGCTAATACCTTGCAATCTCAGCTAAGTGGTTACGGGGCAAACAAAGACATAGTTATGAATTCTTTGGGCAGTGACTATAGCAAGTTACCTTTAAACGAATGGAAAAATGAGGATTTATACAACTTTGTTTTCAGGTTTATTGATGTAAGATTCCCAACTGTAATCGCTTTAAATAAAATTGATCATCCTGACTCGGATACTAACATAACTAGAATAATAAAAAGATATACACAAGCAAACAAAAACAGCATGAAATTAAATAGTGACGAAGAGTCTGTTAAATCATCAGTACATGGTGTTAATGCTGATAGAATAGTTTTAACTAGCGCTTTATCGGAGTGCTATTTGAAACTGCTTGAAAAGCAAAAGTATATACTCTACAAAACCGGTGACGAAGATTTTACAAGTTTAGCCGACGATCCATCGCTTTCAGATAAATTAGTTAGTTTTGATAGTAATGTCGCAGATGAGCTGGAAAGAATTAGAGATTTAGTTTTATACAGATATTTTAGTACCGGGACACAACAAACTATCGTTAAAGCGGTAGAAAGCTTGGGAATGATTCCTGTGTACCCAGTCAAGAAAATACCAACTATTTTACCAGCAAACTCAGCTTCTGGAGATAGTTCAAACACAATAACAGGTAAAGATGTTTTCCGCGACGCTATGTTAGTCAAGTCAGGAACCACTGTTCGCCAATTTGCTGAAATACTCGGCGATGATTTTGCAAGAAACTTTAATGGGGCAGAGACAATAGGTAACATGCAGCTCGGAGAAGACGATGTGATTGTTCCTGGTAAAAATAATATCATAAGCATCAAGACAAAATACTCATCTATTAAATCAACAAACAAATCGGATAAATGATTTTTTAATTTTAATATTTAAAACAATTCAAAGAAATATAAGTAAAATAAAGAGGCAATAGTTTAATATAAAAATAGAAATTATAATAATAAAGATGTATATTTATATTTATATTTATATTTGGTTAAATAATACTGAAATGGTGAGCCAAAGCTTACAAAAATTAATAAATTATAACTTTATACTAATACTGTTTATCGAAGTTTTTTTTTTTTTTTTTGGCAAAGAAGTAGAGTATTAACATATTGGCATTAGGTGCGATATTGGTAGCATATAAAGAATAAGGATATAAATTGTAGGTTTGATTTAATTTTTAGGAAAATTTCACGATCGCCAATCCATGATAAAGTTCATATCATCGCTATCAGAGCTACTAAGGGAAATATCATCGTCAGGGATACTGCCATTTGCAACATTATCGTTTATAGTAGACAGCTTAGCGTTCTGAGAGCTATTGTTGAAGTCGGATGGAGTTTTAGAGGGATCAGTAGCTGAATGGTTATTTGGAGGAGAATCTTGTTTTTTTTTTAGGGAAGAAAATTCTTGGATAGCAGCTTTCATCTGTTTTAAATTTTGGAGTCTGCTGTTGTAAAACTCATGATCAGCATCTTTTTTCTTTTCCTTTTCATACATCTCACGCTCTTCAGTAGTTAGCTCGAGTTTTTTGCTTTTTAATTTATTTTTACTGGCCGAGTTAGCAGGCGTAGAACTTAAATCAGAAATTTCAGACTTTAGCAGCATTAGCTTATTATCTATATCGTCAGGTTCAGTGACTTGAGATTCGATTTCTATTGCGTTTAGAGGCCTCTTTTTAGTGTTACTTGAATGATCTATTGAAGTTATTGAACTATCTAAATCTTGGTCAGAAAAGGAGGTTTGTATTGGTATGTCTTCCTGAATCAAATTTGATTTTATTGATGGGATAGAAGAAGATAGTGCGCTGATAGGAGAAACTTTTAAATTACTATCAGACAACTCATCATACGAGTTTTCTGAATGAAAACTTTTAGGATCTGTTGAGGAAGAAAATCTTGTATCAATTTTTTGTCTTTTACTTATAGAGCTGGACTCAGAATTTTGGATATCGTTGCCTATTAATTGATTAATTATATCAAATTTTAATAGATGAAATAAACAATAGCATGAATTAATTTATATGTGCAAGCTAAACTCCAAGTAACAAAAAAAAAATAAAACAGCATCATTAAATTGATGTGTAAACTTTATAATAAATGATTTAAAAAAAAAACCTTCGAGCCCAGAGCGTGTATTGTTGAAAGAATTTTTTGGGGAATTAGAAATTGGGTAGGCTGAGGAAGTAGGTTGTGCTCTATTCTTTTTTTCAGGGATCTTGAACACAGAATCTTGTGTTTCATTTTGCTGAATTTTGTTTTTCCGTAGTTGTTTAGCCTGCCGTAGTAGCAACCGAGCATCGTTTGCAGAATTCTGCTTTTTTTTCGTAGAATTTGAGTTTTTCATATTTACAGTAATGCATAAACAAAGAAAAAAAATACTTTCAGGAAAAATAAGAATTATTATTACATTTTTGACATTTACTGATTTAGACTCAATTACTGTAATTAATGGAATTATAAACAGTCAACGAGACAATAATTAAAAAATACCCAATTGGAGGCCATAAAATTTAAATTGGGTCAAAAAAAAGGAAATTAGTTTTCATATAATCAGCTTTGAAGTAAAATCTTTTTTATTTCATTAATTGTTTGATATATATTATTGCTTAAGAAACCAAACTTGTGAAAGAATAAATCAATACTTTTTAGAATTCTTACTTTAACTAAGTATAATAATAATTTTATAATTCTTTAACTAATTATAATAATAATATTAATTTAAAAAGTAAAAGTATCTAAAAAGTTTCTTTTGATTACAAAGTAGGGAAAAAAAAACTTTGATAGTAAAAACTTATTGGTTAACGAAGTTGCAAGATCATAAATATGCTCACATTCATCCACTAATATGCCATGAATTTTAAACTTTGAAATATTGCGCTAAAAAATCTTTTTTTTTTTTTGGAATTTTACATAAAGTTTAAAAATCGTAAATTTCCAACAAGCTTACAGCCAAAGATAAGGAATCCTTCTTTCTCACCAGAATCTAATATTAGAGACAGAAAAAATACTGGTTTTATTACTTTAATTCCTCTACTCATCTCGAATTTAATAAAATGCTTCGATTAAAAAGCATAAATCGCACCTTTACCTCTACGAATTTCGAAAAATATTCCCCAAATATATTAAAAAAATTACTGCAATCAACTTCATCAAGACTATATCAGCTAAATGAAAGTATATTATCTAATAAACTCCACGCTTCTCATATTCAATATTCCACTCTTGCAACTTTATCCGCCGATTCTCTTTCATTTAAAAGCGACCAACTAAAAAATGCAAAAAACATCGATTTGGGACTAATTTCCCAAAAAAATAAATTCTTCGACCAGTTAAAAAATACTAAGCTTGAAAATGGAGATAGCATAGCTGTAATTTGGGATGCTGTGATAATAGGCGGTGGACATGCCGGAGCCGAAGCTGCAGCTGCTTCTGCTAGAGTTGGTGCAAAAACCCTACTCATTACAAATAATGCTGACAAAATAGGTATTTTCATAATTTTAAAATACATTTTTATGTTACCCTGTTTTAATTAGATAGTTCAACACATCTTTATCCTTTTTATTTTTACTTTATACTTGAATTAATTGTAGTTATTTAACTTTTAATGTTCTTTTTTATTCCCTTTCAGGTGAAATGTCTTGTAATCCGAGCTTTGGAGGGGTTGGAAAAGGAATTCTACTCAGAGAAATCGATGCTATGGATGGGCTAGTTTCTAAAGTAGTAGGTAATATACCAACACACCAAAACTTGAAACTTTTTTTTATACTTTTAAAAAAACCTAAATATATAATCATTATTGTAAAAACTTTTCTTAACTATGAATTTATTTAGATCAAAGTGGAATTCAATTCAGAGTTCTTAACCGTTCAAAAGGTCCTGCAGTTCACGGTCCACGTGCTCAGGTGGATCGCGTATTATTTAAAAAAGAAATGCAGAAACAAATCAAAAATATTCCAAATTTGACGATTGTTGAAGGTAGTGTATCAGATATCATGTGGAATAATTCAAACCAAGTAGCTCTAAACACTAATGAAAAAAATGAAAATAGTACCAGCGGATCAAATGATAAAGTTAAGAAATTTGGAGCTAAATACATAACTGGAATTAAAATTGACTACATAAACAAGGTTATAGAGACAGGTAACCAATTTCAAAATTCAGATTTGTTTCTAGCTCAAGCAAATACCACGAAGAATGTATACTCAAGGAGCGTAGTTATAACGACTGGCACTTTCCTGGGCGGAGAAATTCATATCGGCTTGGAAGCTTACCCTGCTGGAAGAATAGGAGAAAAACCCTCTTTAAAGCTTTCTGATTCTATTAAGGAGGCAGGTTTCAAATTAGGTAGAATGAAAACTGGTACCCCTGCAAGGTTACTAGCATCTTCAATTGATTACAAAAATTTGGAGAAGCAGTTTGGAGATAGCCCCGCATCGCCATTTTCATATTTGAATAGCAGTAAAGATCTAAAGCACGGAAACTCTCAAATGGAATGCCATAAAACTTATACAAACGAGCGAATACACAAGCTCATATCTGACAATTTTGATAAAAGTATCCATATTAGAGAAACCGTTAGAGGTCCTAGATACTGCCCTTCTCTTGAATCTAAAATCAAAAAGTTTCCCACTAAGACTAGACACATGGTATGGCTAGAACCTGAGGGATTACCTGAAAACTCCAACCTTGTTTATCCAAATGGTATCAGCAACACTATGCCAGCTGAAATCCAACTGCAGTTTTTAAGAATGATACCTGGACTAGAAAATGTCGAAGTTACACAGTATGCCTACGGAGTTGAGTATGACCACGTTGACCCACGCGAACTTAAACATTCGCTGGAAACTAGGCTTATAAGTGGGCTATTTATGGCTGGTCAGATCAATGGCTCTACCGGTTATGAAGAGGCCGCAAGCCAAGGAATAATTGCTGGCGCAAATGCTGGTCTCACTTCAACCGGTAAGAAAGAGTTTATAGTAGATAGAGCAGACGCACATATTGGTGTTTTAATTGACGATTTGGTTAGTAAAGGTGTCTTTGAACCATACAGAGTATTTACATCAATGTCAGAGTACAGATTACTCACAAGATCTGACAATGCGGATATTAGGCTTACTAAGAAAGCCCATAAAGCTGGAGTTGTCGTAGACATGAATCGTGTCTTAAAAGTAGACGATACCATCGAGTCCATCGAAATAGCGAGGAACTATTTAAATTCTCGGAGCGTTAGTCAGTCCACAATCGATCATACATTTAACCAATACTTTTTAAAACTAAAGGATAACAATTCTGTAGTCTCTGAACTTAACAGAGCCTCGCTTTCGAGTTCCGATACCAGTTTTTTAAAAACAATAGACCAAGACAGCTCATTTTCTACCGGAAATATTCTAGATCCTAACTTAATCGAGTCAACCTTGCCTAGAGGTCCAACTCCAAGTATTTATAACAACTATAATTTATCAAGTATAAGGTTTAGCAGTGAACAAATCAAGAGTAGGTACGAAATGCTAAAATCAAATATCAAAGACGGAATTAAAAAGACTGCATTAGATATGGTGAGATTAGGCCTCCTAGGCCACTCAATAGAAGAGATGAACAGCACACTTGACATCCTAACAAACAACGAATGGACCAAACTTTTTACCCAAGAAATTCGTATGCGTACTCTTACAGAAGAAAAGTACTACTTTTACTTGAAAAAACAGCAGCAGCTAATTAACTTGTACCGCGAGGATCAATCAACTTACTTGGACAGCAATATTGACTACCAAAAGATCGGTTCTTTTTCAAAAGAAGAGATCGAAAAGTTAGAAATGACTAGGCCTATGACATTAGCGTCTGCTAAAAGTATCGGAGGGCTCAGTCCAGCTTCAATAATGACACTTTTAAAACAATCATCTTTAACACAGTCATAATTCAGTAAACTTTTTTATAATAATTTTGCATATTGTAGAATCATTTTTATTTATGTTTATGTTTTACTGGTTCAAAAAAAAAACAAAACAAAACAAAGCGTACAGTTTTAAATAAATCATAATTTTAGAAACAAGGCTCGCCAGCTATAGCTTAAACCATTCACCTTTACGAGTTTTACCTAATAAAAGCACTCTTCACATTATTTGTTTTTAATTTATACCATTCTTTAGTTAAAATTTTTTTCTTAATTAACAAGATAAATTAGGCTTGATTTTTTGTTATATTAAATAAATTGATTATAATAGCTCACATACTATTCTAATTATTATTTTTACATATCGTTATAATTTTGATGCTTTTTATATTCTCTTAAGGCCATTTAAATTAGATTAATAATAAAAACATTAAATTTTAAGCTATTAAGAAATTTAGTTAGTTAATTCCATTTACTGTATTATTAGCTATATTAATTACACAAGACATTATAATTTTATCAAGCTGTAAATAACACATAGTAGGCATCAATAAATTAGAATATATATATGTTTATTTGGTTTTATGAAAATTAAATCATAATAATCACTGTAAATCTTCTGCCGTAATAATTACGCGTCAAAAATTCACAAATAATTGCTATTAAAATCGTATACAAAAAAGATTACAAAGTTATTATTCTCTTTAGAATATAAATTAGGTTATTTATAACGTTTAGTATAAAGAGCTGTAGCTATTTTTAAATTTAGAAAACAAAGCCACATTAATTAAAACTAATTTATCAAAAAGAGAAATTAGATGTCTTTATTTAATTTTAATTTTAATTTTTTTGAAAAAGAACAAAATAGCATCAAAGTACTGACCCCGTATTCCTATAAAAATAAGATTAAACGGAGTATCGGAGGGGGGAGGGGAAAATATATCATACTAGTTCTTCATTATGCACTAATACCATTTAAATGATGAAAATAATTCAAAAAGCCGTTTTATAGCGATAAAAATTTTTAAATCAAATATAGGTATGAAAGTTGGATCAACTATAAAAAAGATATAAAATTAAAATTATTCGATTAATAAAAATTATAAAAAAAATTTTTAGTTTTTTTTTAAAGCAGTGCATTATAAAGCATCGAATTTTTCTGCATTTTACTTTATCTAATATTAAAAATCAAATTTTATTTCTATAGTTGAGCCAAAATAAAAATTATTATTTTTAAAAACAATTTGGAAAATAACGACTCTGATTTAATTTATTATTTTTTAAATATAACTCAGACTTTTTTTTGATAAAATGCATGCCATAAAAAATTATTATTATTTTTATAGATTACATTGAGATCGCATAACAATTATAACTGTTTTATAATTATAAAAAATTTTAAATATTTGTAAGACATATTAAAATTATCTGTTTAAATTATATATAGATTAAAAATAATTTAATATTGAAATAATATAATAGACGACGAATGATTGCTGAAAAATTTCCTAGTTTAAATGATTTCTAGATGATTTCATAAAATAACACTTACAAATTAAAAAAGAACATGAAGAGGCTAATTTAATTAAAATCAAAAAATTAAATATAAAAAAGGTCAAATTTTTAAGGTATTTCAAAAACTATCACATTTTTTGTAAGATATTATAATATAGAGTTTATTTTTATTCTTAAATTATAAAATAATCTGATTTAGCTTTTGCTTCTTTAGATTTTATTTGGTTTAAATATTCTATTCGTTTTATATAGTTTTTTTTCTAAATTATTTTATTGCTCACAGATAATAAATTTAAAAAGTTTACCGATAATCTGTGCCTGTTATAAAAAATTTATAAATAGCAGATAAATAATTAATAGTTTGATTAATTTGATACGTGTAATTTATTTTTAGTTATTATTATTGAAAATTAGTTGCGATTATTATTATATAATTAAGTTTTTTCAGAAGGTTTGAAAAAATGTACTAAAGATAAAATTGATAACTTTGTTTAATATTAAGAAATCCTTATCAGCTGAGTAATAATTTCTGTTATTGTACGTACTGAAAAATACACGAACAAAGAATAAATTGTAAATAACAATAATGTAAAATATAGGGTTTTTATACCCTATTTATAATGGGTAGTCTGAAAAAAGAAGTTGTACGTTAAATAGAACAATTGCTCCATTTTCTAAAGATTTACATATTTATAGTCAATCAAAAATTCTTAATATATTCGCATCGAATTCAATTTTTAAATCGAACTAAAATTTTGATTCCATCGATATTGATTTTATATTATACTATCATTAAAAATTAAAAAAATATTAAAAACGTATAACTTTTGCTCTCTCTGGACTTAATATCATAAAATCATTTTTAATTTGAAATAAAATCTTAATATTTTTTTAAAATCAAGTAATGATTCTATAAAAATTGCTTACTCCATGACTATCGAAGATTTTGAAATTGATTTATTAAAACCTGCGAACTCTAACCATAATCATCCGATTAAAACAAATTCCATTTTAGTATATAAGACTTAGAGATTCAACTTTGAATCTCTAAGTCTTTCAATGTTTTAGTATTCTTCTAGTTTCTAAATCAATAAATAAAATTATTATTAATGCATATTCTAACATACTATTTGCACTTTAAAATAAATTTTCAAGGCATATGAAAACGTGCGCGTGCCGTCAAAGAGCTGAATTTGACAACTAAAATAAATTCCAAAAGGAAAATTAATGTGTAAATATTACCTTCTTAAACAGATAAGAATTCTAAAATCAACAAAAATCAAGGTAAACCTTTTGTAAGATTTTATTTTGAATTAACGCTAAACCTCCTATTAACGTAATCTCGGGAGTAGTGATTTGGATGTATTTTATTAGACCAAAAGTCTTTAGTGCGACTCAGAAATAGAAAATCTGTGTATTTCTTTCCAAGGAAGTATAAGAAATGAATAACATAATTCTGAACGACGGTATTATTCTAGATCAAAAAACAAACTAATATTCACGGATCTATCGGATAAAATTATGTTTGGAGATAATGAGGATCATATCACTTTGATAATCATGAGAATTAAATCATAAAATTGTCGCCATAGGCTTGCACAAGCTTGTTGAAGTTAACTTTTATCTAAATTTGATAAATTTGGGTTATATTTTACTTTTTAAGACTTATAATTTATAATTTAATGTTTTTAATTGTTTGTTTGTTTATTTTTTTATTTGTGATTTTATCGATCTTAAAAATGATAACAATAAAATCCTAACATATTATAAAAAGAAAGTATGCTTTCTTTTATAGAAAAATGAAAAAAAGACATTTTTCTTTTTTTTTCCTAAACGTTATTTAACAGCATATTTTACCTTGTGTAAAATCCTTAAGGTTTAATATCCTGTAAAATGGTTAATAGTATATAGAGAAAAGTAGATATATTAAATATAAGTTTTATAAAAAAAATGTGAATACAAACCCCTTTTTTTCTGTATCTTTATAGAAAAAGCTCTTTTTAGAAGGAGAGTACAATAGATCACATCCTAAAATGGAAAAAACTAAAGTGATTTTCTAAAAGTGATTTTTTTGTTAATTTAATATAGTCGTAAATATACGACATAATTTGTTTGAGTATCTAAAAGACCTGTGAGTATTTTATTTTGGAACGAGGCTAATTATTTATGGCATGTTGAAGGTATAATAGCCCCAGATGATAAAAAAGATTCTATAATCTGATTTTCTTGACCCGATAATTTATTATGGGAATTTATAGATGTTATCGTGTTATAAAAAAAAGAATATTAGGAACACGCTACTGAATCCACGAAAAAAAATTTTTTTATAAGAAATATTCCTTAAAGTTCTAATATTGTACTAGTGATCTCCTTATTTTAATTAAATCGAAAATTTTTAATCAGAAAATAATATATACTCAAGGGATAATATTCGACACCCAATATCAATAACAAATTTTCGATACATGTTGTCAAATTAGGTGATCAATGTTAAAGTAGGAACCCATCATGTTAGCTGAATCGATCCCCTCATCAAAAAAAAGAAGAGAGAGACTGTTAAGAGATTGAAGGATCACTAAATAAAAATATAAAAATTATCCGCAACGCGTTTCCCAAAACAAAAAAAAGCGACAGCTTACTATTTTTTCAATTTTAGATTATTCAGCTAATATATTCTTTAGGAACTTGTAGTGAAGAATTTTATTAGAGAATCATATCGAGTTTTTTGTGTATAAATTGAGTCACTCATGATTTTTTATATAGAATAAAATCGCCATTACAACAATATCTTGAAAAAGCTGAATTTTTTTTGATTTTTATTGTTAATACAGAAATATTAAAACTCAAATAAAAATGAAAGGTCTTTTAGAATTTTTGGTGAAACTAAGAGTATGTATTTAGATATTCATTTTATCTCAATAAAAAATATATGGTTGAAACTGCGATAAAATTTTTTAATGATTAAATTATCATTTAAGTAAATGAATGCTAGAAAAGATAAACACATGCTTATTCAGAAGAGATACTAGTTTTATTATAGAAAAATGATGATGAAATAGATCTTATTGATTTAACTTAATTTAATCACGTTAAAATTTGAATATATAAACGATATTAAATCAGAGACAATATAATAAGGGAGCGAATAAAAAATCAAATCCAGGCAAGCTAAACAGAAAAATAAAAATCTTGTTATACTTTTTCTTCCTCTTAAATTAAAAATTTTATATTACGATTAACTAATAAAGAAACTGTTCAATTAAAAATAAATAATAATGTAGCATTTAGAGAGGAATTAAGTTATCAATATTTGGGAATGTTAATACAGAAGAAAGTATTATGCTTTTTAAATTATGTCAAATATCTCGTTTTGTGTTATTTATAAAGAAAATTATTTGTAATTCTGCAATAAATATTTTTTATTAATAAAAATTTATTTGTAATTAAATACTATAGTTCAGTAGACTAAAATTAGAAAAAAATATTGTAGGATTAAATTATGAATTCTAGTAGTATAATTATTATGAAGAATAATTTAAATTTTTCGAAGTCTTGCAAGAATTTTAATTTTATAGATTCTATAAAAAAAATTTAATAATTAAATAATTTGAACATAAAAATTTATGTGACTAAAAGTTCCGAGTTAAATATTTTTTACTCTAACAAAAATATAAATTATAGTAAAATACTATAGGGAATTTATTATATTTATTCTCAAAAATACCCAATCTCCTTTCTCATTACTTTCCGAATCTGACATTTTTTATAAACTCCTCATAAATATAAAAAATCTATTTTAATTCTTAAAAACTTACTTAAATCTATTTTTAATACACATAAATCTTTTTCTATTAATAAAAACGTCTTTTTATTTATGAAGGTATTTTAATATTTTTATATTCAAATACAACAAACTTATGTGATCTTTTTCTATTGTTAGAAAAATTTTTTTCCTCATTTCTTTTAGTCGCTAAATTATTATAATTATTATATTTTTTCTTTTTTTTTAAATTTCAAAAATTATTTGTTTGATTTTCTATTAGTAAAGAGAATTTATTTTTGAAAAATATAATTTTAAATAAACTTTTCGTTAGAAGACTTTTATATTTGTGCAATTTGCACACTGAAACAATTTAAGAAAAATACACATATATATTTTGAGAAAAAGTAAAAGTAACCAGCTTAAGCAATTTATAGAAATAAATTAACGGTGTTGAGCCTGATAAATGTAGAAGAGCACTAAAAAAAGTTCATATTTGTAAAGAGTGTTCAATAAAAGGATTGAAAATATAATTAATGAAATAAGTTAGAGATTGAATCTTTTTTCATAATTTAGGGGAAATTAAACTTAGATAATGAAAAAATACAAGTAAAAAAAATTTTTTTGGCTCTGATAAAGATCAAAAAAATAAACAACTCTAACTCTGAAAAATAATATTTAATTTTATATTAGAAACAGAAGAGTATAGCACAGAAAAAATTTTTATATATAAAGCGTAAATACACTCAGAGATTTGATGTCAAAATTAGAAATAATAATTAGCGTGATGAACTATAAATAAATAATATAAAACCACGTATAAATATTAATACAAGTCATTAAAATATATTTTTGAGATAACAATTAAATAGCAAGAAGTGGATCAAATTTAAAGAAATTTTTTATAAAATAAGAAAGAATCATCAAATATTTAGCTAGCTCGTATATTATAGAAACAAACGTACATTAAAGGGAAAATTTTGATATACATAGGAAATGCTTATACAATTTGAAAAAAAATTATCAAAAAAATTAAGGATATATTAACGGAATCTATAGGTAAGATAGCATAATATCAGATAAATCATTAAATTTTAATCTTTTTAAAAATAACTTATAATTTTTATCAATACAAAACCTAAGTTTCCTCTAGCTACTATTTAGAGCGATTCTAATAAAATCTTGTAAAATAAATACATGATTATCAGAAAATACGCAATAAATTAAAATGCGCAAATTGTATAGAGTAAAAAAATATCTATATTCAATTGTAAAAGTATAAAGAATATTTGTATTTTAGCCAAAAATTCATGAAAAAAACATTTATTTTAAAATATAAATACGTTAAATTTAAACTCTTTAAACACCATGAAATTATAACAATCACTTAGCTACAATAGTATTCTTCACGTTTAAAAAAAAAAGTTTAAAATTTTTATCTAGAAAATAGAAAAAAACTACCATTGGCAAAATTAAACTACTTTTTTAGATTTAGCCATATTTTTTTCTATAGAGTATAGCGTAATTTAAAGATAATAATTCTGATATAAAACTAGGGGGTAATATATATATAATATACTATTAGTGATATTAATATTAGAAAATGTAAACTTATGCAAATCAATTCACTATTTATAAGTAAATTCATATTAATTAATTGAAATAAGTTCAAAATATACAATATAGAATCGTAAAAACATTTTAAAGTTTTAGATATTTATTTAATATATTCAGAGAAAATTGTTAAAGCTGAAGGAATAAAATTTTATTATTACCTGAAATTTATCCAATTTTAAAAATAAAAGTATATAAAAAATAGGCATTTATTTATTTTAAAACTATCAAGTCTTGAATAAAATAATTAATATTAAAACTATGAATAATCTCTATATATAATTAATACCATTTAAGGCTTTTTTACAATAAAAATTTTTTCTAATGTCTCAATACAAAGATAAAATATAATTACCCTTTTTTAGATAATAACATCGATTAACTAGATACGTTTGTTTAAATTAAAATCCATCAATAAAAATAATACAATGATCTACTTTAAGTTTTTTTTTGATTTCGCATTTAAAATTAATAAATGATTCAAATAAAATCAATTAACTATTTATATAAATTTTAATCAAAAAAATCATGAATTATAAATCTATAAAATCAGTGATAGGTTCAATATATTTTATTTATTTATTAATTAGCTTTAAAAACTAAAATTATACTTAAATATACAGTTTAAAAATCGAAATTATAATTAAAACTCAAAAAAATCCTCTAAATACTTTGATTTTCTGTTGTAAATATGTTCTTGGGTAATTGGATAAGGTCAAATATAGCTTTAATAATCTGTATTAACATATTTTAAATATAAAATTTAAAAATAATTTCTCACTTTTTTAAAATCTAAACTTATATTTATGATTTGATAATTTAATTATATAGCAGAAATAACTTTTAAATTTGTAATATATTATTATTATTATTAATATAAAATAATCACTAATTTTAATCTAAGTATAATGTATTAAAATTAATTAATCATAATGAAGTTTAATAAAAACATCCTTATCCCAGTCTTAGAATTTCTGAACCCAATACAATTTCATAATATATACTCGCTATATCTATTTTATATCAAGGATAAAATCTTTTAATATTATTATATTATCATAATATTATTTTTACATACTTCATTTGGATAAAAATTAGTCATCATGATTATAAAAGAACTTTATACATTCTATCAAATAGAAATAATTTTCTAGTAGAGTTTTAAATAAGGTTAAAATTCGCTATACTTGATTCTTTAAACCGTTATAAACTTGGTTAATTTTCTATAATATCAACGTTGCTAATTAGTTTTTAGTTTTATTTCATGCATTTTTTACTTTAAACAAAGCAGAGTAGATATTTATTTATATAATCCATAAAAATAATTTTATAATCTATAAATTCTTTAAAAATAATTCAAATACAATATCACAAATATCACAAATATCACAAATATCACAAATAATATTAACTCTTTTCATTGTTTAAAAATAAAATGAAGTAAAATTAACAATGAAATGTTTTATGTATTTTCTGTTATTTAATAAATCAAATTTAGAAATTATAATTTCTAAAGAACCCAAAAAAATCTTTGAACTAAAATTTGCATGAAAATGAAAAATTTCCAAAAGATTTAACCACACCTCTGATTTATATATTAAATGAGCTGAAAAATAGTATATTTTATTTAGCTCGAATTATAAAATTTAATTGAATAAAAGAACTGAAAATTTAAATATAATAATTTTTGAAAGCATTTAAACTTTCTAAAGTGATAATTTCAGTGGTTTAAACTCCTAAGAGTGAAATACCTTGCCGTGGTTTAGGGGCTTAAGTAGTGAACTTAGAAAAGTACACTATACTAAAATTTCACACAGCGTTGCACTATCCTTGGTCGGGGATAGTGAAGGCAACGCCCAGCGATTCTGAAGACAGCGATTCCAGAGGAGGACCATCTAGAAACAGGAAGGACCGATTCGTTTAGCACTGTCTGAGAAATTACCTGTGCACAAGTCCAGCGTTCGACAGCAATGCGGAACTCAGCCGTTTAGCAGCTTATTGTAGGAGAGCCAGGTCGATCATTCCCACGTTTGGGTAGGAGCCTATTTTTTATTAATTCTGTTAGATGTAGGCTCTGACTAGGAGCTCAATGATCTCAAAGAATTCAATTTTGTTGGAACGAGCTTAATTCCATGACTGATTGTAACTTCAGTCATACAGCCTACTTGAAGCAATGCCTGGGTGGATCTCTCAGTTGGTAGATTATTCCGATTTTCCGTTAGGTACGCAGCTGGTAGACTGATAGAGGAATTTATTAGTATTAGAATACTGGTCTGTATATGTTTTGCACAAAATTTACTATTTTTTTAGCTTATTTTACCGCGTGTTTTCTTTTATTTTTATCGTACAAATATAATTTTGAGATTTAAAAAAAGTTTAACAATATTATAAAATTTATAAACATCAAAATTCGTTTATTTCATGGAATTTTGATGCATTAAAGTTATTTTTCATTGTAGTGCGATAGTAATTTATAGTTCAATTAACACTGGTACTAATTAATTATTTTACTTTGAGATTTATTAATAAAAATAATATACTATTACATCATAAATAAACTTGTTATCAAAATATTTTATCTGTAATAGGCCAATGATAAATGTTCTTAAATTTTTCTTAGAATTTGGTTTCCTAACCAATTTCTATTTTCTTTAAATATAAATAATACTTTGCTTACTAATTTTGCGAAGTGAATCTATTGGATTATTTATTTCTATAATTTCTAAATATTTTCTCTTTAATTTTAAAAAAATTGTCAAATTCTTCCATGAATCTTACGTTATTTTAATAACAATTAGTGTGATTAAGAGAAATTGCACATAAGTAATCTCGATAAAAGATGCTATAACCAGACTTGATTTTTATATATCAATAATTTATATTTCCTTTAGAAGGTTAAAAGAGAATTGAGTACAATTATAGAATAATATTCAATCCAAAATTGAAAAATAAATTTTAATGAATAATAACATGCTATATTTGACATTAACTAGTCTGATATTTGTTAATAATAATAATAATAATAATAATAATAATAATAATAATAATAATAATAATAATAATAATAATAATAATAATAATAATAATAATAATAATAATAATAATAATAATAATAATAATAATAATAATAATAATAATAATAATAATAATAATAATAA